>JAJOOR010012954.1:0-15323 GCA_036250505.1 Solanum acaule
CTATGCTTCACATTACCGAGGACATGACTCTAGATAGGAAGGAGTGGAGATCGCGTATTAAGGTTGAAGGTTAGTAGGGCTAGCGTGTGTCTTCCCTTGAGAGGGTTTGGGTTGTTAGCGTTTGGAGTAGTCCTTACCTTATGCTGGTTACTGCGTTTCACTCCCTTTATCTTTCTTGATGTCTTTGTCTCATTTGTTGATTATGCGCTATCTTTTGTATTGGCTGTTTTGTTTTATATATATCTCTCCTGTCACTTTGAGATGTGGTTCTTGAGCTGAGGGTCTCCTGGAAACAGCCTCTCTACCTTCACGAGGTAGTGGCAAGGTCTGCGTACTATTTACCCTCCCCAGACCCCACCTAGTGGGATTTCACTGGGTTGTTGTTGTTGTTGTTGTTGTTGTTGGTATCAGTATATAGCTTACATGCATCTCAATTATTTCACCAGATATACTTTCCATAAATGAAGTTATCGAATGACTTTGTATTCATAGAAAATTGATAAATAGATATCTCACTTCGTTGTAAACTGAACCTAGTCAAGCAATAGAAGCAGAAAAAATTTCTTTGCACATAGATGGACTATCTTTAGCGAAATTGAGCATGAATCGGGAAGGGGTTCAGTCAATTTTTTTCATCGAAAAATCACACTATATATATAAGGTTAATTATTATGTATATATATTGGTGATGGATCCCTTAATGAAAATTCCATATCCGCGCTCAAATATGGTGTACCTTTGTCCTATATGCTATTCAACTTTAGTTAGATTTGTAACATAGTAAGTATTTTAATAGAATACGACAATCTTAAAAAGAAAAAGTAGTAAGGGAGTAGGAAGATGTGGACAACACTTGAGAGTTCTTGTTCAAAGTTAATAATGCAATATAGGTATGGCAATAATCATGAGTCATAATCAAAATACTTCACCACCTAACTCTTAGTTTTTGGTCTCCATTAGCCAACCCCATACATATCTATCTATCTATCAATCTTTCTTTCTAGTAAATATTTATTTTTTATTTTTTATTTTTCACTCGGTGTTCGGAGTCTGCAGATTAAATTCAGATCGCATATTGTAGGGTCCATGTGGGGTGGCGCTCCCAACAAAATTTTCTGCATACCTAGGGTTTGAACCACAGACTTCTGGTTAAAGGTGAAACAGTTCCATCGATACACCATAACCATGTTGATCTAGTAAAAAGCATTAATATGACTTTTAGATGCAAGTGTTTGTCCTCATCATATCCTTCTCAAATTCCATTGATGTGATAGACATATTGGTCTTACACACACATCAAGTATATAGAAATTTCACATAATTGGATTGTCCTTTGACTCCAAAAGAGAACAATGCTTTGATCGGTTATTCATTGAAATTTTTGTAGGAATATATATCCATCTTATTAATTATATATATGTCAATGGGGTTGTGATATAGAGTTGGGTAAAATCAACAAAATTGAGTATGTAGTCCCTTTAATTATTGATGGACCAATTTGATGGCCATTGAGAACAACTTATTTGGGAAGAAATTAAAATAAAGATACTTTATGTCAAGTAAAGCGCGGCCCAATGGTCAGTGAAATAAGTTGAAAAATCATGATATTTCAAGTTTAAATCTCAACCGAAACAATAATAGTAGGCAATTTTTTTCATTTGTCCAAGTCTTGATGGATAAAACTACTTGATACTCGTACTAGTGAGAAATAATAGGTATATCATGAAATTAATTGATATGCGCTCAAATTAATCCTAGCATCGCATTTAATGAAAAAAACATATCTTGATATAAGTTACTTTCTTTCTGAATGAAGAAGAACGTTGAAAAATGGATAAGATTATTTCATTCTTAATCAAAGATCTTGTATTTGAGCCCTGAAAAAATAGAAGAAGAAAAAACTCCGCATGAAGTATCTTTTTTTAATGAATTTTACACAACACGAGTTCAAATTAATCAAAAATACTCGAGACCTCAAATCGAGTACCAGACATCGAACGACAAATTAAAAAAATGATATTATATGGTAGTGACAAGTTAGAGACAGTGAGTTAGGACACGAGATTTGAATGTCCAAAATAAATGGTCCAGTGACAAAAGAGAAAAAAAGGATAAAACAAGATGGGTTTAAAGTGTACCTTGTTATTAAAATGAGGGTCCTAATTTCTGAACTTAGAAAAAATCCTTAAAATGGGCCCTACATAGAGGATTTGGCAGGCAGCACAGTGTAAGGTGCCACGTAAGGAATCTTATGTCTTTATCTGTTTTGGTGAGCTGGAAAGTGGGCCACCACTATACTCAATAGTTTCTAGCCTCTCGTTATTCAATGCAAAAAATGAGTTTCTTTTAAGTTTTATACTTCCTCGGTCTCATTTTATGTGACACTTTTTGGATTTTGAAATTCAAATAAGTTTATCTTTGATCATAAGTTTTTTTATAGATCTTTTGAACATTTTGAATTATCAGTTATTGTGACTTATAATATTTTTTATGTAGTTTACAAGTATATAAATTTCATTTAAAAAAATGAAGATGTCATGCGCAAATTTCCGATCAAACTTAAACTGTTTGACTCTTCGAAAATGAAAAGTGCTACATAAATTTGGACAGAGGGAGTAGTAGCTTTATACAATAAAGTTTATAAATAAATAAAAAATCCCCCTCCCTTAAAAAATAAAAATAAAATTGTATTTCTATGCCTAGCAAATTCTAACAAATGATCTTTGTAAATTTAACATCAACAAAAAAAAAAATTCATAAATTGCTAGGTGGTACCTCTACGATCTATCATCTTTATAAAAAGAAGACTTTCTATTAAAGATTAATTAATAGCAATATGAATTCAATAAATTGCTTGTTTCTTGCAATTGCAAAGTAATTTCAATTGGTATAAATACAATTTAGCTCTTGAGTGGACATTAATCACAATAATTTTGGTTGGTTTTAGTTGGGAATAGACTATAGACAACATAAATTAGGGTTGGGGGGGGGGGGGGAGGGGATTAATATGATTAATTCATGGTGGGAAATGTCATCATCAATATTCAATGGGTTATTAGTAGAATGAAGTGACATTGAACTCAAGAGCATTGGATATAGAGCAAGAGTTGTCCCTATAGCCATTTCATTGGAATTAGGTTCATGAACCTTGTAATTGCTCCTCTCTCTACCTTATTGAATCCCTGACTAATTCAGACTGCGCACAACATATTCTGAAGATGACGCTTTCAACATAATTTTTTCTTCACTTATTTGAGTTCTTCTTGGTTATTAGAGGAGAGGGGTGTGGGTAAATATTGGGACATTTTCTTATAATTAGGCATAAGTTAGAATTAATAGTGATGACAACAAAGGCTAATATATAGGTAATTTAGTGATATCAATGAAAAATCACGACCTATATATTTGCAGGAATGTCCTAGATTTATCAAATAAGTAAGAATCGATAAAATACAGATTATAACAATTGTAACATAGAAATCCCTTAGACAACAACCTACACAAATTGTTGTGTCCCTCTTCAAATTATCCTTATATTGCTCAAATATAATTGTTTAAAGGTGTGTTAAACGTAAACTAAACGAATAAAAATGAACGAAACTTAGTTAACGTTTGCTTTCAGCTGCAATAAAAGATCTGTGAAATGTCTTTAATTTTGGGCAATGAATGGACTCTGTGCTCTTAATACAGCTCATGCCATTGATGATACTCTCTCTTATTGTTTGACCTTGACATGGTTGACTTTCTACTAATTTTAATTTCTTTAAATTTAATTTAATTTAAAGTTTTGGTCTGACATTAAATAAGTTCAAATATTCCCTGGGTTGTTACCTGTCCAAAGATTTAGGCTTATCCAATCTTGATTCATCTCACTGATATTTTATCGTTCTTTTTTACTTGTTTATTTTAAATTTTGTACGTTTTTTAATAAATAATCATTAATATAAATATTTTATCATAAGTAATAAGATATAGTAATTGTTATATACACTTGGGTTTTGAAAAATGATTTGGAATAAGTAATTTGTATTTGAGGATGAAATTTGGAGAATTTCTTTCCATCATACGCTAATCAATGACGAAATGAGATTTTTTCATTAAGACTGTTCAAAATATGAAAAGTGAAACACACAAAAAAGTTAAAGGAAGTTCAATATCTATTATATATACATAAAAATAATAATTGTAACAATTTATAAATAATGTAAGTTTTCGCTGAAATAGGTTCGAATGAACCATTTTGATCCTACTGGGCTACACCCTTAATACTAAAAGTGACAAGGTAAAAAATAAAAATATACTTCTAATAGAATAGACAAGTAAAAGTGAACGGAGAAACTATGATTTCGTATTGAATTGACTCATATTTAGTCTATACTTTGACTATAAAATTAACTATTAATACTTCAAGTTTGTACTGCTTTTTCATAATGAATAGACTCATATTTAGTCTCTACTTTGACTAGAAAACTAAGTATTAATACTTCAAGTTTACTCAAACGTCCTATTCTCCATTGCTTATGAAGTTAAAATCGTAAAAGATTTGATCAAACAAAAAGTGATTATAAGTTGAAAATAAATAAATTATGAGTGTTCAATTTATGACCCTTTTTTTCTTTTATGATTTTGACTTATAAGAATTTTTTTTTATTCACTAAATACGTAAATAAGTGAAAAAATATTTATAAGTTAGTTTGACTAACTTATACGCTTAATCAAGCAACCTTTTAGTTATACAAAAGAGAAGATCTATATTGAATTGTTTCAAAAAATTGTTCACATTATTCAAGATCATTGAAATCGTAATAAACTACAAATCTCTTGTTATCATTCATCTCTCCTTCATAAACTGATTATAGAAGATTTTAACTAATTTGGATTAGTTAAAATGTAAATATTTAATCAAAAAAGGACTCAAAATCTATAATTTTATCCACTTACTTATACTGAAAGTGACTGTTTGCTTTAGATCCATGCACTTGGATAAGAATAATTATAATCCCATGATAGATTTATATAAGTCAATAATTAAATAATATAGTATAAATTTATCCCATCAAATTTGAGGTTATTTATCCCACATTCCAAGTGGAATAAATTATTCCAAAGATTATAATTTCAAAATTATTTAATCGACAAATCAAATGACTCCTAATATTATTGCATGCATAGAATAATTATCCTTATACTGATTCGTTTGGTATGAGGGATAAAAAATAATTAATTTTAGAATGAGTACCTTTTATATTTAGTTGGAATTTTTGGATAACTTATCTCAATATTATAATTTTTTTCCCTCATTAAAAATAGAATAACAATTCCAAGATAACTCGTTCCCTAATCAAACAAAAAAATAAGAGTGGGAAACGTTTTGATATGAGACAAGAACGGTCAATTCAACTAGTAAAGATGCCTTTCCATTCAAATTCAATTACACAAGCCTTTGAAAATGTATATTTTTTTAAATATGCTAGTACTTTGTTCATTTTCAATTGAATATGATGTTTCACCCCAAAACAATTTGACCCCTTCATACATATTTTTAAAAAAATCTTGTGAAAATGCACAAAAAAAAGAGTTTCATTATGCTTCACTATAACTTTAAACCTATAGGAGTTATTTGATTCACAGATTAAGTTGTCTCGGTATTAAAAATATAATTTTTGAACTTTTGAATTAATTTATTTCACTTTAGAAATATAATTTATACCTTTAACTAAACAAAGTATAAATTATTCAAATTTAATTTTGAAATATCCTTATTTTATCTCATAAATCAAACTAATGACTCACTATGTCCCAATTCATACATAAACAATTGTTATTAGGGACAACCTGGATTTCTTCATATTTTGTTTCATTTTACTTAACTCATATATTAAAATAATTTTTTTAGTAAATCAAATAATTTTTTATACTATTCTTAATATTAAATAATTATATACAATAATAATAGCAAAAATTATAGTTCCTAAATAGTATTAATAATATTGATTTAATAAAATATACTCTTAATTAAATTTTCTTTAAAAATATGTCAGGTCAATCAGAACTATATAATATAAAACGGAGGAATTATAAAACTATTTTAAATGACTTACACAAGATTCAAAGAACTCAAGATACATCCAAATTATAATAGACATAAGAATATATTGGTGTCTAGTAAATTTTTGTTTTTTTTAACTCCATACATAATTAAATTTTGAATGGTGTATAGATACAAAATATTCTTACCACATACCAACATTTTATAAAACATTTTATGAAGTAGAAAGTGGACCAAAATGAGGTGGGGAATCCCCAATCTCCATCAATTTCATGTCTTTTCCTCCTACATAATGACACTATACGACTATCAGAATTCACACCATTCCATACGCAACGGCCCGTCCCCTCATTTGAAAGCATATGAGTATGGACGTCATAACGTCAGTGTAAATAATTTTTATTTTTAGAATTGAAGATAAAATTATAAAAACAAAACTTTAAAGATAAAGGTGAAATATGAAAGGATAAAAAAAGGAGAATTTTTGTGTTCATATATAGAAACACCTCAAGAGTTTTTTCTGCGCATCGTCACTCGATTTCGATTAATTTATTAATCCGCAGAACAAAAAATTAGGAAGGACCTGCGTTTCTTCCAACAAACACCAAACTTATTTTGAATAGATGAGTTCGCGCCTTTTCAACCAATATTTTTGGCTATAAATGACGAGGTTTACTCTTAGTTTTCAGCATTGAATAAGAAAAAGACATTTTGGCCAGAATGATATTTTATCCATGTTATTTTATTTTTTTGAATATTTTTACCCTTTTAACTTTGATACATTTTAACTAAAAAATGGAAAAAAGATCAGTTTATTTTAAAATAAAAAAGATATTATACACTTTTTAAATTTTCTAGCCGAATTCTGACCAAGTTTTCTGGCCATTTAGCATTACCCAATGAATAATTACTTCTTCTGCATATTTTCTTACACGTAAATATTGAGTCTTTGTGTGATTTATTACAGACTTTTGAGTTTGTCGAAGTTACTAGAATATAAGTTATTGCTACACCAATAACATGTATATTCGTTTTATCTTGAGAGGAAATAATTCATGACCTTGAGTACAATACGGTTGAATTTCCTTAAGGACAAACAGTGAATTATGTGATTTCAGATAAATTTATCTTAAATAGTTTCTGATTTCTATTTCTAAAACTTTTCTAGTTTACTGATTTGAACTTAGTAGAATAATAAAAATTGCTCTACATCAAATATATTAAGGGTATATTTGGTCCTAAAAGCTTATTTATACGTATCTTTTAAATGATCTAACGGGGTGTAAAAGTTAAAATTTTATGATATACCAAACCTATGATGAAATAGACTTATTAGGTCATGCAGTCACTTCCAAGTTGTTTTTACCCATTCTCTGATTGTACGTTTCGTGCAAGCACCAAATTGATTCACTTGTCTTTACTTCTCTACAACGATAGCATATTACTATTTACTCTACTTTTTACTGCTCCCTTCGTACTAAAGAAATAAGTATTTACTTTAATCATGGGATTTTTATTTGAGTCCTCTGAATATAGTCATTTTTATTGAAGAATATTTTATCTTAATCAGTATTTTCTGATACGAATTTGAATTAATCAAGTTGTCAAAAAAGGTTTTCAACATAGTGTGATTTTCCTTTTTACAAATGTTAAAATATTTATATGAATTTGAACTATTTGAGTTGAAGTTACAAAAATAACATTTGAAATTCGAGTTTAGAAAAAGTTTGTAACATTGAATATCAAAGAATCTTCACTTACCCCATCATTATTTTGATTTGGGTCTTGGAAACTCATCTTCACTTGGCCAATCATGAGACACTATTTCATTAGACATAAAATTATCATTTTTTAAAAATAAAATAAAATTATGATTTGAAATAAATCACCTATTTGACTATAAATCATTCCATGTAAATTGTAACGATAGAGTTAGAGCTTGTTTGAATTGATTTAAAAATTGATCAAACCTACTTTTAAGAGTGTTTGACAAAATTAAAAATAACTTAAAATATTACTTGTTACACCAAATCAGGAACCTTACGAGTAGGAATGTTTTTTTTTCCGGGAATTTGAAGATACCATTACAATCGCTGCAAACCACATAGAAAATATAAACCGAACTAAGCAAGTATTATACGACAAGACATTAAGATGGATCGATTCTAGCCACCTCCAAACCAACTGAACCATCCCGGACCACGAGTAGGAATGTTTGAATTCAAAGAGAAAGGCTTTGGCAATTGGCAATGGCCCTCCTTTTTATGTACAATTAAAAGATTACTATTTCTCATAAACCCTCCCCTAAATCCTCACCAAACCAGTAGCAGCAGCAGCTTCGTCCTCTTCTCCTCTGCCACCTCCTTTATAAACCTCTGTTTTCTTCCGCTCTTTTATATACAACAAACAAAGCAAAATCTCTCTTCTCTCTCTCTCTCTATCTGTGAGTCTGTGTACATAAAAGATAAGGTACAGTACAGTTTTCAGCTGTTAATTTATTCATTTGAAACAATACTCTGTTTTCTGCAAAACCTCTGTTTTCACCAACAATGGCTTCTTCTTGCTCTGTTTTCTTCACTCTTTTCGTTTTCTTCTCTCTGTTCCTTTTCTATTCTGCTTCTGGAACGTTGGTTTTCCCTTTAAAACATTCTTTTTCAAGAACCCAATTCAACAGTACTCATCATCTTCTCAAATCCACCACCGTTCGCTCCGCTTCTCGTTTACACCACCACCGTCATCCCCACCGTCAAGTTTCTCTTCCTCTAACTCCGGGAAGTGATTACACTCTCTCCTTTTCACTTGGGTCTCAGACTATTTCGCTATACATGGATACTGGTAGCGATGTCGTTTGGCTCCCCTGTCACCCCTTTGATTGTATTCTCTGTGAAGGGAAGTATAATCCTACCTCTATCCCTAACCCTGGTCCTATTAACCTCACCTCCGCCGTCCCTGTCTCGTGCAAGTCACGTGCTTGCTCCGCCGTCCACTCTTCGCTACCGTCCTCAGACCTCTGCACTATTGCGAAATGCCCACTTGAAGATGTTGAAATTTCTGATTGCAAGGGTTATTCGTGTCCCCCTTTTTACTATGCTTATGGTGATGGAAGTTTCATCGCGAAGCTTTACAGCGATGAATTATCGATACCCATGTCATCTCCGTCGTTGATTTTGCAGAATTTTACATTTGGGTGTGCTCACAGTGCTCTTGGTGAACCAATCGGAGTAGCTGGGTTTGGCCGGGGAACTCTTTCGTTGCCGGCGCAACTCGCGAATAACTCACCGGAAATCGGAAATTACTTCTCTTATTGTTTAGTTTCTCACTCTTTTGACACCAATCAAGTTAATCGACCGAGTCCGCTCATTCTCGGTCGATACTCAGTCGATGAAAAAATGAAACAGATGAAGAATTATTACTCCGATTACGCTTACACCCCAATGCTCGAAAACCCAAAACACCCATATTTCTACAGCGTCGGACTCGAAGGTGTATCTATCGGAAAAACAAAGATTCCGGCGCCGGCGAGCTTACGTCGAGTTGACAGAAGAGGAAACGGCGGAATGGTGGTGGATTCCGGTACGACTTTTACTATGTTACCTTTGAAGTTCTATGAAACAGTGGTGACTGAATTCGACCGGAGAGTTGGACCGGTTCTTAAAAGAGCAAACCCGGTTGAAGAAAAAACCGGGCTTCGTCCGTGTTACTACATGGATTCCGGTTCAAAAAATGTGCCGCAGCTGTTATTACATTTTGGGGGAAATTCCAGTGTGGTGATGCCTAGGAGAAACTACTTTTATGAGTTCGTTGATGATGAGAAAGTGAAAAGGAAAGTAGGATGTGTGATGTTGATGAACGGTGGTGATGAAGGGGAAAGTGGGCCCGCAGGGATATTAGGAAATTATTTTCAACAAGGATTTGAAGTAGTTTATGATTTAGAAAAAAGAAGAGTTGGATTTGCAAAAAGGAAATGCGCATCTTTGTGGGATAACTTGAATCAACACTAACGTGCGCGGTTGCGTAGCGGATTAAATTTGACGTTGACTTTGAATTTTATTGTCAAGTCAAGTAGGGTCGGGGTGTTGAATGGGTCGGGTTGGGTTGAGGATATTTTGAGAATAAAAGTGTTTGATTTATTTTTTTCTATTTCTGTATGTTATTGTATAGCTGAAGTTTTGGTACATATTAGACAAAAATAATGAAAAATAGAAAGGAGGAGAAAGGAATAAAATGTGGATGTAAATTTTTGGCAATTGGATTTGTTAATTATTTTTTGATTATGTAAATTGGCTCTGAGTGTTTAATTTTGATGATATTTGCTTGTGTAGTTTTAATTAAATGACATTACTCTAACAAATGTATCTATGTTAATTTATTTAACTAGAGGTATTAGGACAAAGTATGTTCCTAATTATTTGTTTAATTTTATCTTTTTTATTTATCTCTTTTATTTGTTTATTTTGACAAATTAAGAAATGATAAAAAAATTTATTTATTATATTCTAAATTAATTAATTTTGAAAAAGTAGAATTTTTTAAAAATCTTAAATTTTTATCAATCCACTTCATAATTAATAGAAATAAAAAAATAAACATTTTACCTTTTTATGTGAAAAATAAAATAATGAACAAGTAATTAGAGAGATACACATACAAAACAGAAACAGCGCATTTCGTATTCAAATATTTTTGTGAAAAAACACACAAATACAACTGTTGATACATCATCAAATAGAGGTCTACTTTGGCGGTCTCTGAAAATGAATTACAGTACTATTTTTATTTATTGAAAGTGTTGCTTCAGATAACTCACACAAATTCAAATTTAATCGAGTTTTGAAAGAAAAATAATACGTCACTAAAACTAAGCAATGGCAGGCTCCGTAGTCTGCTTGTATAATAACTGTTCCTTTTTTTTCCACTTGATATTTGCAGTTTAATTTGGAGCTTCAATTAAATTTAAATTACCTACTGCAATACTTATTCAGGAGTGGCGCTTTCAACAGAATTTCTTTATATCTAGAGCTCAAATTCAAATTTTTAACTAAGTGTGAAGTAGTCTCACCGCTCCGATGTTGGAGGGTCAAATAGAAGAAACACGTGGCGTAAGAAAACAATGGACGCCGCCAATGGAGTATGAGAAGATGAGGTCATATAGAAAGTGTCGCTAATTTCAATGACAAAATAGTGGGCCCCATATTTTAGAAACGTGTGTGTCTGTTCATTGCTTAGCTGTCTCCCCACTGTATACAGTATTTGGTGCATTTTATTATTAGCCATACGTGTGCACTCATTATTATTATTATTATTATTATTTCTACATACTTCCTTCGTCTTATTCCTTTTTCATAAATATTTTGTGGACATCTTGTTTATGACATTGACACTCAGCTCTCTTTTTGTGTTTTAAAATTTCTATTTATAGAATTTAAAATTATATTTGACATGTATTTTAATGATTTTTTTCCCGAAGTTTTATAAGCTATAGTTTAGAATATTCAAAAATAAATCTGAGCTTCTTTTGAAAATTAGAGGTATGTTTGGTATCAAGTATTTTTTAGGGAAAAATAGAACAACAACAATAACAATAAATTCAATAAAATGTCACAAAATAATATTTAAAAATAAATAAATTATATATACATATATTAATACTGTCACTTTTCTTTTTTAAAGAAAAGAAGATTAGATTGCCAGCTTGCACCCTTCCATTTGTTTTCATTCCAACAAACATAAAGCAGATTCACCAAAAAGTAAAAAAGAAAAGATAATATAAAATAAATTAGTACTTGTCCAACACCAATCATTAAAATTATAAGAATTTTCTACGTGGCATCATTTAATTTGTATTTAAAAAAATTATACTCTAAATACTTCATGACCATTTATATTGGTATAAATTATTTTATTAATGGTAAAAAAATGAAATATTATTTCAAATTATAGTAAAGTAATATTTTTTTGAAATGAATTAAAAAGTATATCACATAAATTGCAAAGAGGTAGTACAATGATTGACTTTTTTTTTAATTTCTCGCCCAATGTTCAATACACACATTTAGACTCTAACTAAATCAAAATTTACGTCGGAAAGCCCCAATCCCAAATTGAGGGATAAAGCGCTCCCTAACAACAACAAAGAAGACTCAAACTCAAAATCTCTGATTAAAAATAAAAAAAAATACTTACTACTCTATCACGACCTTTATCGTCGATTGGCTGGCTTTGCTTCTACTTACAGCCATTTTGAAAAGTTTTTGAAAGATGGTGACACATATATATTTAGAGGTAGCAAAGTTACAGTTGTCTTTTTTAAAATTTATATGTTGTTTGTGCTTTTTGGTAGGGAGCCATTTGTCTGGTATAGACTAATAGCAACAAAAAATTATAATAAGTGAAATTCTAGGCCTATAATATGCCACTTGAAAAACAATGGCTTAAAACACAACCAAGTGGTTCAACCATTTTCTTTCCATCCATAATTTTTTATTTTTTATTTGTTAAATAAGTGAAGTGGAAAAGAAAAAAGAGTGGAAATTGTCTCACATCAAGTAGCTTTTATTGATAGTGGTGGAGACAAAAATTTTAAAAATACAAAAATATCACACCTAGAATTTTAAATTAAAGTGTATTTGATACCGATAAAAATATTTTTCTGAAAAATAAGTAATATGACAGATATTTTAAAAATATATATATATATATATATAATTTAGATAAATATTATAAAAGAATAAATACAACAAAAGTGTAGCGGAGATGAGGGGTTGGGGTGAGGGTAAATATTTTCTCTATTTATACTAGGAAAGTTCATATATGACGATGGAATATTGGTGTATCTATTCATTTTGTCTCAAATTAATAGTATGAAATTGATAATTTAAAATCTTGAATCTATTTCTATATTCAACACAATTTTAATTAAAATATGTTGCGAATTAGTACTTCATAGGTAAATAATGAAAGGAACTTTCAACTATTATGGTACTTTATTATAATTTTGGTACTTTATTAAACTCGATTCCTTTTATTTCATTTGAATCCAATCAAAAGCGTTTTATTACTTATTCTTTCTCATACATAGAGGCGAAGCTACAGTATCATCAGGTGACTGGTTGGACACTCTTTATTGAAAAATTACAATATATGTATAAGTGAAATCTTACTATTTTAAACACCCTCAAAATCAATAGAGACCTGTAGCATAGTGGCAAAGGTATGCACAGAACTTTCACGACGTCCAAGTTCAATTTCTTGTGTCCGCACAATTTTGATGTGAAGTGAGTAGTAGCTCGGTGACAATTGGGTGCAGAAGTATGCAGGGCATGCAAGAATCGAATCCCTATGAAGTTACTTTCTTTTAGTGTGCTATCTAAAATTTGAACACCTTTAATGAAATTTTCTGGCTACGTTACTTTTTATACTGCCCTTAGTAATAAATAGCTACGTAAAATAGTAGTAGTCACATTTAAAATTTCAAAGCAACATTAACAAGATTAGCTTAACATAATATTTCCTCTAACTAATACATTCTTAAAAGGTGTTTTAGGTCAATAAGGATGAAATAATATGAAACCGATGAAATATTAAATTTAACACACAATATGTCCATAGATGTAAACTTCTAAATCATTGAATTCTTAACCCACAATAATTGAAGATTTCTGTGGTTCTAAATTTGTTAAGGCATCACACTCAACAGTCTTTTCCATTAATTTATGAACTTTGTCAAGTAATTGTTAGGTCCCCATAATTAAATACAACCCCATTATTACATATATATATGCTAATAGATCAAAGAACAATTATATATGTACAACAAATTTTTCTTAGTAAAAAACAAGATAACAAAATATGATGGCTATTGCAATGATTGTGATCATGAGTTAAATTTTTTTTCTAAAAAACTGATTAGGATATGAAACCATGAAAATTGAAAAATAATACTTTTATTTTTCAGTTGTAATACAGTTAAACTTCGCTATAATAGATTAACAATATTGTTCATTTATTCAAATATATATTTTGGCTGTTATAAAAGAATGATGTTATTAAAAAATAATATGTAAAAGTTATAGTGAAATGTTTCTATAGAGAATGATTGTTATAGAGAAATCTAATTGCATGAGAGATGTTCTCGCGAAAATTAATTATTCAATGTACCAACTTAATCATTGTTTGTTTAGCACCTCATATTTTATTCGAGATTTAAAATACAAAGTTTTAGCATCTAAAATTCGTGAAAAATTAACCTTTTGTTCCTTTGTACTTAATATTATTTAAATAAAACTTATGAATTTAAAAATTACATGAAAAGTAATTACATTTAAAATATTTGTAAGTTGTTGCCAAAGAAAAAAAGTTAAATTTGAATCTTTAAATAATTGTGACCCAAATTTAACTATTTTGGTGGGCCGAAGCTTAATGGGTTTCTGATGATCCAATATGCACGATCCACTTTAAAACTAAAATTGGGCCTTGAGTCCAAATTGGAGAAAATAAACAAAAATAGTCCCTTATATTAGAAAAACTAGTATACGTGCCGGCGCGATGCGCGGATAATATTAAAAAAATAATAATGTTATATTTATGCTTGAATATATAGTATACACTTGTACACATGAAAAAAATCATTTAAATTAGTGTATCAACTATTAACACGTAAATCAACTTTTATATATAAATATGTATAACATAGTTTGATCCCATTAATGACAATAGATTTCATGTCGGTAAAATTTTTGCTTGTTTTTAGAGTTTTTTTAGTTGCTTCACGTGTTGCTCTTCAACTTTTTTCTTTGTTTTAAAATTTTATTTATTTATGCTCTTTCATTCTATAAATTAAATTCTTTCATAATTTGAATTTGTTAATAATAATTTTAGCATTTTTTTAATATGCATAAAATAATAGTGTATATAATAGATGAAAATACGCATAGAACTTTTTAAATGTAATATTCAATTATGATAAAATCCACTTAAGTACAACATAAGTTAATATAATACAAATTAATCTCACTTTACATATAATACAAACTAATCTAATAAAGTATATGTTTTACAATTTATAGTTATTTTTTTATAATATTACCCATTAACTCTACTTTATCAAAAGAAGTACTCGAATGGGTATCTATTTAATATCACAACTATAATTTTATTTAGAGAGTCTTATGAAAATGTAAAACTTGACTCAAATCATTTTATTCGTAAATAATTTCCTTCTTTATTGCATTTAAAATATGATTGATACTCCTTTGTTCTAAGAAGTCCACCTATA
>JAJOOR010012955.1:0-24539 GCA_036250505.1 Solanum acaule
TATTCAAACTGCCGAGAGGGCCATTCATATTCAAACCGCCGAGAGGGCCATCCTATTTAAAATTGCCAAATGGGTCATTGCATATTCAAAGCCGCCAAGAGGGCCATTCATATTTAAATTACCAAAAGGGTCATGGCATATCAAAATGCCAAGAGGGGCATTTATATTCAAACCACCAAGAGGGCCATTTATATTCAAATTGCCAAGAGGGCCATTCATATTCAAATTGCCGAGAGGGCCATCATATTCAAACTGCCGAGAGGGCCATTCATATTCAAACCGCCGAGAGGGCCATCCTATTTAAAATTGCCAAATGGGTCATTGCATATTCAAAGCCGCCAATAGGGCCATTGCATATTCAAGCCACCGAGAAGGTCATTCATATTCAAACCGCCGAGAGGGCCATTGCATATTCAAACCGCCAAAAGGGCCATTGCATATTCAAGCCGCCAAGAGGGCCATTGCATATTCAAGCGAACACTTTGTCATTTAAAGCCGAAATGAATCGCAGAGTCAGAAGTTGGGCTTGCCATATATGGGTTTTTCAACTTTTTTTTGCGAAAAGTCCATCCAAGATGGCTTGGGGGTAGGCACGATCTCAACATGTATACTTTGTATATATATATATGAGCAAGGAGAAGGACATAAATCAAAGTTGTTGACACCTAATTTTGACCTCCACATTGTATATTAATCATCGAGCTTCTTCAATAGCAAACGATTTGAAATAATTAATTTTATAAAAATTCAAAATATCTTTCAAGTTATTTTTAAAGTAATTTTGTCTTTTAATAATTTTAATAATTATAAATAATAAATAGGTATATATATTACAATCGCGTTGCTTTTAAAAATATCGAAAATTATCTCAAAAGATTTTACGTTATAGTTAAGTATTTTATTAATTTGCCTTAGTTTAAGTTATAGTTATAATTTTGAGTAGATTAGTTTGTAATTAAATTAATTATTTTATAACCGATTTACTTATTTTATTTCGTTAAGATTAAGAAACTCATTAATTAATTGAATATTAATTCGACTCATTTAGATTTTAGCCGAACTTACCAATTATTCAATTCGGCTATATTTCTAAGACGATTCAGACCACAATTACAATTCAAGTGGTCAAATCCTAAATGAAGTTGGTTAATTTATAAATTTCTCCAAACACTTTCTTCAAACCCAATTCAAGAACAATTTTGGGCCCTTTGTTTCAATCCAGCAGACCCAATTCCAATTTCCAATCACAAATAAATACCCAGCCCAATTCCCTTTTCAGCTTTCAAAAAAGCCCAATTCAATTCCCCATTCTCACAATCAGCATACAATCCAACAGTCAATCCGACCCGACCCTTTTCTTCTTCTTCCTCAATGCGAGAACCAAAATTCAAGACGCTGAAACCTAGAAATCGCGGACAGCAGCCAAAATTGCGAGCAGTACCAAACCCGTACGTCACTCACCTGCAAACCCATAACCCTAGCAACCTAATTGATCACTTCGTCACCCTTTTCCCCCTTTTCGAGGATTTCAGCTTTTTCTCATCCCTTTACTGTTGCTTCGAAAATAGCAGAAGAAATCCAAATTTTGTTTGAATTTTAAAACAGATTTCCCCCTAAATCACCTCAACTTCCCCTATAAATAACCCTCTACCCTCAGTGATTAAGGGGACAAAAGAAAAAGATTGGATTTTGAGGTCATATACAAAAAAAATAGCTTACAAAATGGGTTTTGGAGTTTAATCATGAAGCAATAGTCATTTTACACTCAAAAAATTTCAAACGGTTCTCTAATCCTTGGTTCCGAGAAAATCTCTGTTTGTAGTCAGTTTTGAACTTCTTGGCTTGCTATTAGTATTTGGATCTTGTGGTAGAAGAATCACTGTCCGAAGCTTGTCGCTCCAGTTCTCTGTCTCTCGAAAGGTAATATTTCATTTTTGTCTCTTAGCGTATTGAGTATATGCTTCTCAATCATTCGAGGTATCCAAGCGTTAAGATTATTTTTAGAATATTTCAACCTATTATTGGCGGCAAATCAGTTGTATAGCTCGCTTGTTATTCGAATATTGTTGTATGGTTTTGTTCTGCTCGGAATCATAGTGATTTTGTATGGTGTCGAATCGGTAATCTCATCATGTTGGCTACGAGTCATATTTTAGTTATAAGGACATGTTATCAAATTCGCTTGCTTTCTTAATAGGACATATGGAGGTTGTTGATTATTTCAGTTAGTATGAATTACGTGAGTCGAGTAGTTTAACGCCTTACTTCTTCTTTATGATGTCTGCTTCTTTGCATTCTAGGCTAGGTATTGTAATCAACCTATTAGTTGTTCCTATTTCTAAAGCTTGTTCCTGACAATGATAGTTGCATATTCTTCATTACTCTTCATTCTGGAGTTCGTTTACTTTGAGCTTGTCCTAACTACGACTAAGCTAAAATAAGTTGATGAGCTGCCTATTTCAAGTTGATGTCCTCTGTTAAGACCCCCATGTCCCATAAATTTCTGTTTGTATGTCCTTAGTGCCCTTTTTTTTATCATGCTAAATTGATTTCTCAATAACTCTTTCTAAGTTAGTTTTGATCTAATATTCTATTTTTCTTTTGCGTGGGATTTCTTATTTTATTGTCTTCGTTTGTTCAAATCTCTGTCCCCTATTTGCTTAATAATTTTGTTAAATGAATCTTTGTTTGTAGTTTGAGTTGGTGTAAAATTCAAGTCTCTCATATCTTAGTTGGCTAGAGTTTTGTCCTTAGGATGATTAAACTTGAATCTTTGGTGTTAATTTCCTCGCGGTTCGATTGTCGTGTTCGGTGGCCTCTGTTTCCAAATAAATAAAAATTAGCTTACTCCGTATCTTTGATTTATGATACCTCTGCGATAGGGGCTTTATTTATTAGTGGATGCATAACTGATTGTTCATTAGTCTGCTCCCTCTCTCTTTATACATAATTATGTTAATTACTAACTATTTATTTGTCATATTGTGGGCCGCTTTTATTACATCCATTTTCACTCGCATATAAACTTTATTCTTGTGTGTGTATACATATGCCTTGAAATTTCCTTGTGCTTAGATTGTGATAGTATAGTGTTAAATACATTACTTCCTATCATGCTTTGATTTCCTTCATGCACTATTAAGTCATAGATGAAGAGTAAGTGTTTCTTCCTTTGATACAGTAGTATTCATTTGTCCTATGATAGCTTTAGTTGCATTTTGTTTTTTTTTTAGTGCTTGAGTTGCTCTTTATTTCAATCGAATTACGCTTCATTTGCTTCTTCGTCTCACATACTAATTTTTCTATTTCACTTCATGTATGCACCCCCTTCCAAGTCCATGGTTGACTTATCTACCTTGCATTACCGAGTTGAGCCATAAAGGCTCGATCTTTGCTTTCCCTATTTCTCGAGTCAGCCCCCCTATATATTCGGAAGTTGTTACAGGTTCCAAAGCTCCAACATACTGCTGGAAATTAGTTCAAAAGCCTAAGAAATGGGTTGTATACATATTGTATACAGCAGTATACACTCATTATACAAAGAATTACAGGTCAAAAATGCGAAAATACAGAGATGAGATAAAATACAGGTGTTCGGAAGCAGGAGATACACGGAAAGAGCTGATATACACACAGATATACACTGATATACAACCGATGTTTACAAAAACGGGAATTTGGTTAAGACCAAAATTTGCAGCGAAATTGGCCCAAAAAGAGGCCCAATTTCGTCATCTCTTTTACTCCTTTAATTGCTTTGATTATGCTTTGACTTATTCATTTAACTCTAACCATAATTTATTTTAATTAACTTAATTAGATTCCCCAAAAGAGAAGTTATTTTCTTTGTGTTGGTTCATTTTCAATAATTAAAAAAAAAATGTATCAATTTATTTATCAAAAAGTGATTTTTCTAAAGATAGTAAAATTACGGCATTAACAAAAGCGTCCTAGAAACAAAGAAGAATGTAACATAAGGGTTTTTCCACTTATGTTTTCCTTTCACAATTAATAAATAGTTATTATCATGGAGTTCTAAATTTTCACAAGTGAAACTATATGATATTGCTATAAATTTTCACTTTTAATAGTTAAAATTTTATTATCATGATTATTTCTTAATTCCAAAACTGAAAAGTGGTTAGTCCGAGTTATTACTACTTTCTTTTCCAAGGGATGCTAGTGAATTATGAAAAGTAATGAGAGTGGAACTGAAACAATTTCCCAAAAAAAAGTGAATAGAGAAACTCTTGAGCAAAAGTATACGGTTAACTTGTTAATTCTGTATAGGAACTGACATGTTTTAAAATGGAGTGCATCACTCTCAGAGAATTTGTATAACTATTATATATAATGTAATACACTAAGTAGTATACTTGTAGAAATAGTCAAGAAATGAACACATCTTGGTATTAGATACAATATCTTTCGTTTATAATAATAGCATTATTGAAGAGAACATTGATGTAACTGGAAAGTTGTTGTTATGTAATCAGGAGGTCACAGGTTAAAACTATAAAAATAGCATCTTATAAAAATAGAGATAAAATTGCATATAATAGACCATAGTTATTTGGTCATTCCTGATAAAGCTATGTAATAAATTAAGTAGTATTCTAGAATAATAATAAGTAAATTAATTAAGACCATCGCGCTACACGCTAGTGTCTTTTATAATTAATCTTGGCTCTTGGACACTTATGGTGGCATATTTCTTATTTATACAAAGAATAAATTTTCAATATTATAAATTTAACACGTGAAAATTGACAGCTCCATTTTCTTGTATATATTCATTGCATTTGAATACAAAATTCAGAGTTTTTAGACAAATATATATTGCTCATGATCAAACTCTAGGAATCTTTTTTCTAGTTTTTCCATTAAAATATTTTAGAAATATTTTCCCTAGAAATTAAGTTCATCATAAATAAGAAAATGACTTATGATACGTGAGATTGGACATCAAAGGGGCGTTTCTTAAATAGGAAAAAGGGAAGACATTAAAATCTAAATCATAAAGACATACATAAAAGGCCGAAGGGAAAAATAGGAAAAACAAGTTCTCATAGATAGTATTTTACATTGATTGTCCTCCTCGAAAGTTTTTGACCTTCACCCCAAGTCTCCAACCCATCCCAACTCCCATCATCCCGCCACCAACCCAATCCATTTTATTTGTCTGTGTTATATATAAATGCTTTTCAAACAACAAGATTTTTACTTACATTTCAAACGTTAGAACAAAAATATATATTTTTCAAGAAAATATTTTTCGTGATACTAAACATATACACTCGAAATGTTACTTTTAGTTATTCGACAATAACATAATAAGTCTCCTCATTACATTTTCTACTTAACATTACTACTTGCTTTAAACTAAGAGTTTGCTAGTCCATTAATCTCAATTTATACTAATTAATTCATATTTAAAAGGAAGAACTATTGACTCAATTATATAGAATTATACGTATTTAACTCATGATGTATACCAAATTAAAGTAGAGGCATGGTATGCATGTTGTTTTCTTGACTTCTGCGAAATCATAAAAATTATACTTCATTTTCATAGAATACTACCTATGGAATTTTATAAATTCAATTATTAGAAATGGTGGATTTCGTCAAGGAATGAACAAAATTCTCAGGTTAAATCTCTGACGACCCTAAGATTCCTTAATTATTTAATTAGTAGTTATTTAACTACTCAATTATACTCTTTATATTATTGTGTTGTATGATGTATCTAACTTAAGGAAATAAAAATAAATAAATTAAAGGATATCGTGCCTCACATGAATAGTAATTAAATGTTTAATTAGTTTGACTAGTCATATGAAGAATAATTTCCGTTATAATTATGGCAGCTAGAAAGCCCCTCTTTTCTTCGTCTTCTTTGGAGTTTCAATCAAAACGTAAAATATACATAAAAACTAAATCTTAAAAAGAAAAAATCTAACAGAAGATTAGCAAGTTGGCTAGATCGATCTTATTATTAAAAAATTGTATATAAAACATAGCTAGTTGTGTCCTTTGTTTTAACAAACAATTAATTAAATAAGAAAAAGCATAACAAGTTACTTATTACCATAATCTAAATGATCAGGATGTCATCTAAGTTGAAGACTTCAAGTGATTTGAAATAAATGTAATAATATAATATAATACTATGAAATAACGTAAAATGTGAAGCAACATTTGGGCCTCCCCATTTTCAATTCCTTTTTTGTACTTCTAGCAGAGGCGAAGCCAGAATTAGGAGTTTGGGAATTCTAAATTTTAGGATAAAAGAGAAAATTATTACAAAAGTAGAGTTTGAATCCACAATACTAGTGTCAAAACCATTTTCACCGGCCTTACTTACAATTGAACTACCAATTAATATACTCATATATTTATTTAATTTTCTAATACAAATATAGAATTTACGGAAAAGTTAGTGGGTTCGTCTAAACCCATGAACCCACCGGCCACCTAGCTCCGCCTCTGACTTCTAGTTAATTGATCCATATATTATCTCCCCCATAATATTTCCAGTCAATGATCATTATTGATTCACTCTTATTTTTTTATAATATCTCAAATAATAGCAGACACAAGAAAAAGAAACAAGAAGTAGAGATCATATGTACTTTTCACATTTGAGGCAACAAGTTACATACTTCCACCGTTCTTATTTACTTGTAGAATTTTAACTTTATATACTAATTGAGAAAATAATAATTGGTGTAGCGAGTTTATCATTTTGGCCCTACTAATTGATAGGGTTTCAAACATATTTACTCACTATATTTTCAAAGACATTAACTCACTATTAATAAATTGAGGATGTAAAAGAAAAAAAAAATATCCATCAATAATTTGTTAAAAATGACAAGTAAAAGAAAAAATCAAATTAGAAAATATTTGACAAGTAAATAGAAACGGAGAGAGTATTTGAGAAGCAATATTAGACACCTCTAAAGACAAATTAATATCATGCTGCCAACTCCTATATATGCCAAAAACATTTTTAGTGGCTATTCACTAGCTTCCATAAATTAGTGCTTATAGCTAACTTAAAAGATAAAATTGCCCCAGCCCATCAATTTAGTTTTTGGTTTAATTCCTTAATTAATTAGTTTTCTGTATATATAAATTATAGTTGTTTCATAAATGTTATTTGCATTTAGTTTGTTTTCTTTTCTCGCGTAGGAGTATAATTTATCAGTTCACATACAAATTGAATTCAAAATCCTATATATGTTCTATTATCAAAACTTAACAAAAGGTAAACTATATAGAGAAAATTGAAAGGCTAACACTCCTGAACTTGGAGCAAATTATTAATTTCGTTCATGAACTATTGACAGTCTTAAAAACACACCAATCTACCTTACTAACTAAAATAAAATAATACCCCAAATCTGCCACGTGATATAGATTGAGTAAACCACAAAAAGGCAGGATCGGAGATATATGTGTAAAAGTGTAATATGGTTGAAAAATGTAGCAATCCAATCATGCATATTCATACTCTAATTTTAAGACAGACAAAACCCATTGATAGTAAGAATAGACGGAAAAATTAATTGTTTGTGCCCATAAAGAAACACAAAACGAGTGGACAAGGGGCCAAGTGTACAATTTTTGCCTAGCAAACCTCTTTTCTTCAATACCGACAATTCACCACATTATAAGACAACACAAACAAAACAAACCTTGAAAATAATGTGAGGGAGAAAGTGTGTGTGTATGTGTTTTGCCCATCCCCCTTCCATTTTGACAATCTTGTATTATGACATTTCTTCTATAATTATTATTAATCATTAAAAATTTACTAACTCGACTAATTCATATCTATATCATGCAGGGTCGATAAAAGGAGAAAGTGCTCTCTAAGAGACTTTTCATTCCCATATGATAGTCATGTCAAATGAACTACTTGAGCTGAATTTAAGTGTGTCGAAATGAATTGAGTTAACAATAAATCTATCATCAACTCATCCAAAAGCTATTTAAGCTGAAATAAGTTGGATCAAACAATAAGCTAATAAATAAGCATGTCATATTTTTACGGATTAATTTTATTATTTATATTCTTAAAGTTCAATAATAAGATTCATTGATCTTCTCCGTGTTGGAAAATCTTTAATCTAATTCTATGTATTAACGGGGATGTTCCAATTATTTTCATTCATTACAAGTCAATAGTGGTCGACCGTCACCAGGCCACCTGTGTTGTTTTATGCTCCTATTTATTTATTTAATAATTTTACTAGGGTCATAATATACTTTGTTAATTTTATGTTTGTTGTGGCACGGTCGGTCCTTATTGGACAATTGGGGCACAAATTATGGAGTAATGAAGGTAGGTTAATGTAGAATAACTTTGTGGGTTGATTTGAAGCATGTTATATGTACGTAACGTTAGGTACATTATGCAGATGAACAGTACGGCTCCAAATTAAGTTCATATAAAAACATTTTAAAAGAAAAATAGGGAGTTGACTTAATTATATTTATAAACACAATTATGTACTATAATTTCTAAATAATAGACTATAGTGTAAGGTAACTTGGCTAATAAAGTTATTAATTGTAATTTTATGTTTTCAACTCTCTTTAATTGCATATGCTATTAAATTATAACTAATTTAGTTCGAGTAAGCGTTGATTGAGCCCTAGTGCTAAATTAACTCAAATCCACATTATACTTGTTCCTCTTATTTATATTCTTCGACTATATGTATACTCGAAATTAATTAAAACAATAAAATGATTTTTACAGCATGATGTACTGGCGTAGCCATATATAGGTTAGGATGGTCAATCGGACGTTATTCATTTAAAAAATTATAAATAGTATGAAGTATATTGGTCAAAATACATTTATCATACATATTATATTAAATCTTGAATATTCTTAATAAAATTTCTGAACTAGTATGAACTAGTTTTGCTTGTACACTTGCGTAATTCTAATTTCTAAACCCGACTAAACCAACCTGTGTTGATTTTGTCTTCCTTTTAGCTCGAAAAGACAAAAATAAAGAGGTAAACAAATAAAAGGATAATGAAAATTAATTAATTAAAATATTATTATACAGTCGAAACAGTACTCTTGGGAATATGACAGGTAATTAAATAAAATAAAACAACCAAACAACGCATATGGGTTGTCACTTAAAGTGGCAGCCACTGTCACTATTTTAGAGAGTTTGTCTTTTATTATGGATAATAATTATTATTTAAAACTTTGCAAAAGATTTAGATCAAGGATTATCGTTGACTTTAATTTATAATTTTAAATAATCAAGAATACCATTCAAAATGCTAAGAATGTATAAAATAAATAGCTTGATCACTAGGGACCATACAGTTAGCATGGCAAATATTATTTTTTTCCCTTACTTTTCCTTATAAAACTTATTACGTGAGTGTAACTACTAGATGATTGCTTGCAAAAAATAATAACAATAAATGTGATTTGTTTATT
This sequence comes from Solanum acaule, assembly GCA_036250505.1. Lineage (NCBI taxonomy): Eukaryota > Viridiplantae > Streptophyta > Magnoliopsida > Solanales > Solanaceae > Solanum > Solanum acaule. Next base: position 9,482 of record JAJOOR010012955.1, read on the forward strand.
TCAATTTTCAGTTTGAAAAATTCAAATTTGTAATCAAAACTCAAGTTTAGCTAGGTAGATTTACTTAATCTAATCGCGTGCAATCTATGTATGATATATAAATAATGGTAGGTGCTTAGAATATTTTTTAGCACAAGATCAAGAAAATTATACCTATTGACCATTAAATGTTTAAAAAAAGACGCGTGCTTAATATTTTTTTCTGTTGATTATTATTATTTAGCGTATCCTATCTACTTCCTAACAGAAAATGTATTTTTGTTTTGTTTGTAATTGATAATATTACAAGAAGACTAATTCAAGCATGCTTCCAAACATCTCATGTGCTCAATTAAAAAAACAGGATTAGAATGAATCTCAGAGTAATATATATGAAAATCAATAATCAAGATGAGTAAGTAAATACATATATATTGTCACGATGCAAGCTTATGGCATGTACTATCTGCTTTGGCATATATATCAGGTTTCACATATTGTCCGCCTTGGGTTACATCATCATCGAGCTAAAAATGTGTGTACAATGTGAACTTATGTATCTCTTCACTTTCCTCTTCCATTTTGCTATGAGATTCGCCAAAGATATCATGTGCGCTCTTTTTCAAAAGCTTGTCAACCTAGAATTATGTCAGTCCTACTCTACGATCCGCTATCATTGGCCCCCACCCTTCTCTTAGGGGCTCCACATTCTCGTTGAAGTTTTCCCCTACTATCGTGCTAAGGGAGTGTTCAACTCTGATATCATATATGTCACGATTCAAACCAATGACACGTATCGTGCATTTTGACCTAATAACCGGCCTCATATATTTGTCTTTTAGGTTATGCCATAATCCAGCTCAAAAACAAGTGTACCCTGTACTGTGTACTAATTAACCTATGTTATGCTCAATGATTTCTTATATTTGGAAGGATGCTGTAAATTACAAGAGTAATTATTATTTTTTGGAACCTCAAAAGCAAATAAAGTAAATGGCCCAATTTCTCAATAAAATGGAAAGCCAGTTGTTGATTTATATGCCTGCCGGCTTAAGAGAGGAAGTTAAATTTAAGGGAGAAATTTGTCCTAAATCTAATTAAGCTTTGAATAGTTCCCCCAATAATAGTATTATTCTGACGCATTTATTAAGAATTCATTTGATGGGGTTAATCATAAAGTTAATTTGACTAAATTATGCGTACGTATATATCTTCCTTTAATGAATTATTGATGAGCATATGACTTCTTAGAGAAAGTATTAATACTTGGTACATGTTTGCGATAAATTTTAAATATGAGGAAATCAATAATAAATAAAATATGAAGAAACGAGGAATATTAATTATAAAATAATATTGGTGTAATTCTGTTCCTCCTATGATTTCTTCGTGATTCAAGGGAATTAATGGCGTATTTTTTCGAACTAAGGATGATTTGGGTTGATCTCTTTATGATTTTTGAATATCCCAAGAGTTTATGAGATATTCGAGATGCCTCGATCTTCAAGGGTACTACCTTTTATATAGGCATGAACCAGGGATATCGAACACAACTTATCCCACAAAATTTCAATGCCTAAGGTATAATTTCATTTCAGAAAGAAAACTAATTATGACTTATTAGTTCAACAAATAAAAGGATCTGAATAAGTAGTAGTAATTAAAAACACAAAGAAAGTTACAATAATTTTTAATATTAATATTAATTTCATGTCAATAACAGTGATTACACTTGCATTTTTTTAATATGCAAATTGTAACCAGTAAATTAGATGCTAATGGCATGGCGACTATAGCAACAAAACAAAGCCCAAGTTTTTTGGTTAATAAATCCTTTTAGTTTTGTGGTGTCCTGGCGGGACTAATCTTGTTTAATTAACTTACTATATAATTATAATGATTTGGTACGAAAAGTTTATAATAAGTTAATTAACTGCACGCGTGGAGTGGATGAACTATAACGTTTGATTTTTATTTTCTATATTCGTTAATCTCACTTAAAGTTGGCAAAATAGAATTTTAGCATTTTAGTCAGCATCAAAATCCCAGTTAAATGACACGCGATAATTTCAAAATTGACTAAACGTACTTTGCATAGGACAACATGAAAAATGTTAAAATGTTTATTCTTTGACGAATTGTTTCGGCTATCGTCGGCAGGACAATAAATCTTGTACATACACATAAGGTTACACGTGTGGTGTGGACAAGAATTAAATTTTTCGTTACTTGGAAGTTCATTTGTTGAAATTCTACCAACTTTTTACTTCCTCCATTCACTTTTACTTGTCACGATTTACTTTTCAAGAATCAAACTGTATGGACTTTCATCCAGATTTTATATAATTTTCGAACATCTAATTAATTTCAAACTTGAAATTTTGATTAATGTTCATCAATTTATCTATACAGCTTAATTGAATTGACTCTCATGAACCAAAATGTGTCAAGTAAAAATGAAGGAGTGAGTATTTTCAAAGCTTAGTTTTTAAGCTAGTGAAAACTTATGTACTTAACCACTTTGATTTGGACTATATTACCTACTTCAATTAGTTTTTTTCATGGTCAATAGGTTTACTTAATCACAACTAATGTTTGACTAGTCACATTCTTTCTGTGTTTTAAATATTTGTGGCCGAATCATTAACAATTATTTTGTTTAACCGATCGATTAGTGTCCGCTGATATGATTAATTTTGATTCACGTTAAAAATTATTATTGAATGAATTTTCGTTTTGAGGGCTCAATTAACTTTTACTATTAGTTATAAAATCCAATTTTTCAAGAAGAAACGTGTCATACTTTTTCTTATGATGGTTGTGAAATTGTCTGGTGAGTAGAAATTAATGAGCATATGTTTGAATTTGAGTATATATACTTCCAAGCAAATTAGGCAAAGGCAAGATCTTCGAAAAAGGGAAATTGGAAAAAGTGTCACGAACCCCTTAATCTTCGTAGAAATTTCAGTATAAGCCTTAAAAGTCAATATGAAGATCAAATAAAAAAAACAAGATAGAAATTAAAGTGATGAGGATTTGACTAAAGAGGATTTGGAGCATGTTGTTGACATTATATTCATACTGGACAATACCCATGTGATCGTTGAAATTTTGACAATAATAATGTACGTATCAAGCAACTATAATATAAAAATTGGGACATTACTGTGAGTGTTGACGGTAACTTTTAGGTAAAATTGCTAATATAGGAAAAATCGGAAGTGAAAGGTAGAGTACCACTATATATTTCGAGGTCTGGTATGAAAGAAAATATTTTTCACATTTTTTTCAACAAAAAGAAAAGTGATTCAAAAGAATTCATATTAATGGTGCATGGTAATTAGTATGAAATATCATTTATAGGACATGTTTTAAAATTTTTGTTTAGGAAAATAATTTTCTTGGTTTTTAAAAAATATTTTTGCCAACAAAATGTGAAAATATTGGACAACATTCCTTGGTACCAAAATTCAAATATACGCACTAGAATCACTATTTGACTATGTAAATGTCTGATAGTTAAGTTTGGTGCATGAAAATATCGTAGCTGGGTTGTAGTATGTGCTAGTATCTATTTTGTAGCTAAATGAAAACAGATTAACAATTAAGAAAATTTTGAAATTACTTTCTAATATTTATGCATGTGATCAATACCGTCTACACTTTCAAAATTAATTAATTATATTTTAATTCAATTTTGAAATTGACAAGTGACTTGGCAAACATTATTAATAATGTGGACAAGTAATAGGAGACGGTAGGAGTACCATTTTCCTATTAAGAGAAACTATATTTTTGGTCACGTAACTTGAATTCTGTTGTTCCATGCCCTAATCAATTTATCTAATCATACCTAATTCATAAATCATGGGAAATAGGTAACAATGTTTGGTGACATAAATTTATTTATTTTTCTATAAGAAATATGACTCTATACTTTTCTACTTTTAGAATATAATTACTTTTATAACTTGGGTCATTAATATAAGTACTTGGCATATACTTAATTTGTTTTTTGAACCTTGATGTGATACCATTTTATTTTCTTGCGTGGGGTTCAACAAAAATAAAAGCTTCATCTCTTATTAAATGTTTTTTTCAATGCACTTTGCAAAAGCCAATTAAATAAATCTTTCTTTTTCGTGTTGATTATGGGCCATAACGATCAATATGTTGAAGATCACTACTAATTGGTGTTAGGTAATATCTAGACCGTACCCTACAATTTCATGTATATTTTGATGCATTAATGTTGCTCTTATAAAGCAGCAAATTAAAACTCATCTATTTTAGAGGTATTAATCTGATAGTAATAATTAAAAACATAGCACAAGATCCCAACTTGGTACGTTGTAATTTTATGAATATAATAATAGAATTACACCAACCTGGAGCCTAGGGTAAGATTCCTTTATTACTTTCTCCGTTCGCTTTTATTTGTCATAGTTAAACCTAAAATAATTCATTACAAAAAAATTGACATAGTTATTTTACCATATTATTCCTACTAATTGATGTTTAATGGTATGATTTGGAGAATAAATAATTAATACTAGAAGTAAAACATGGAAAAAAAATTATTCTTTCTTGGTACGTTAAAAATACAAATAAAAATAAAAATATATTTCTAAAATAATCGGGTATAGTTTTTAAGGAAGGAAGATCCAAGCCAAGCAGTAAATAATAGGATTTTCAGACCGACACAATTAATTTCCCTAGTCAGTGGTCACAACTTTAAAATTAAAGTGAGATTGTGGATTTTTAGTGCAGGAAAATGCCTACTTGATTACATTAGTACTTTCGTTTAAAGTCGGAATAATGAGACACTGGTTTTGGTTTTCTTATTGCAAAATTATATCTAAAAATAGAGAAATAATTGCATTTTTTCCATTTAATTTATTTGTCTCGTATTATTAAATTAAAATAGGTTACATATATATTTTTTAATTTTATAAATTTAAATCTATGATATGTAAAATTAGAATGAAAAAATTGCTAGAAAAAAAATAAAATTTGAACGTGATAAACAAAATATATATATATATGACAAGCAAATCAACATGAGGAGAATATAATTTTTTTTCTCAAAGGGAAAGGGGATTAATGGGACAAATAAAAGGGCGGTAGCAGTGTAATAGCCGGTGGTTGAATTTTGACCAATTTTAGTTTTCTTGTTTTTTGGTTAAATAGTAAACTACTTTCATTTTGTATGTATGACTTTAATTGGCATGAATTTTAAGATGTAAAAAAGATTTTAAATATTTTTATTTCAAATAAAAAATATATAATATATTGTAAAATGTTATTTAATTTTATAATTTTAAATATATTATGCGGAAAATTAAAACTAAAAAGTTATAAATAAAAAAAAAAGAGAAAGAGAGAGACATATACTCTTTTTATAATAGAATAAAAAAATTGACATATTTAAAATAAATTGAAACAAAGAAAGTATCAAAATAATATTTTTTATCGACCAATGTCATTAAGAAACTATGTGAAAATGGAATCTTCGTAGCTCAATAATTAGTTAGTTGAACTTTTATCTTGTTAGTAAAAAATTAATTTCGCCTTGTAATTCCTTTCCCCTTTCCCTTCCCCAAATTTTTTTAAAAAAAAAAGTAAAATGGAAAGTGTGTAACTTTTGAGTACCGAAAGTTTGTTGAGACTAAGTTAACCTATAATAAGAGAATTATCTATAACAAATTTAACAGTATACTTATAATTGATTAGATTGTGTATATTAATATTGAAAATTAGCCGGTCGCTGAGCTCACTCTTCACCTAATTATTTTTCCACGTGGCTCTTCCATATTTCCATTTTACTAAAACATTAAACCCGTTTTACGATTTAATTTTCAGATTAAACATAATGTCTAGTTTCTACTTACATGAACACGTTGCTCTTTGAACGAATGAATAAAAGTCGGAACAAATTAAAGTCCAAATTCTGGTGCTATAATCTTTATATATTATATGAATCAAGTCACAACAACTTTTAATGAAAATAGATAAATAATCAGAAATAAGCTTATTTTTCGAAACCGAAAACAAAAGACGGCATATTTCTTATTTTCTCTAGTACCCGTTTTAAACCTTGATCTAAATTACTCGTTGAGGAATTATTGTTGAATGACTGGTTTAGAGATCTATGGTACTTGGATTCTCTTTAACGCAGCCTATTTCAAATTATTTGTTGTGTTTCTCTTTTATACTTTCTTTAAAAAATATTAATTAGGAAGGGTTTTTAACTATTTACCTTTATTTATGTTTTAAGATATATTCTCTAATTAGTATCTCTTTATTGAAGATTTACTTTATTTATGTGTCATTTCAACGTGTTTGTAGTTTTCTAGAATAATTACTATCAAGGGTAAAATGCATTTTAAAAAAAAAATTAAACTTCTAAAATAACAAATAATTTAATAATACTAATTTTAAAAATCACGACAAATAATTGGAGAAATAATAAGACCAATGGAAACCAAAAAGGAAAAAATAAATGCAACAATGAAATTCTTCTCCAATGAGAAATATCAAGATATAAGAAATTAACATTCCTAAGTCATGACTTTGATTTGCATCTTCTTATATAGTAGAAAATACTTTTCTTTAGTCCTTCGATATTTTGTAATTATTATTACTTCAATTAATTTAAATTTACATTTGATAAACTGGATAAAAGAAAAACACGTCATATTAAAAGATTCTTAATTTTTAAACCTCGAACATACAAGTCACAAATTTTCATTAATAACATAATGATCTTAATCATTCAATCAACATTTCACTAGCTAACTTTCTTCACTCCATATTCTAATTAGACAACATTAGTAAGAACATTATTGTGCATAAAATTTTCAAAAAAAATATAAAATTTACGTTTTTTCTTGTTCGAGTCTTCTCACCAATACTACAAATATTAAAATTTTCAAAAACACAAGTTCCTTAAAAACTAAAAAGTCAGGGGCGGGATTCCACCTTCCCTCCTCGATAGGAAGAAGGGTGGACGCTACATTCCGCCCCTGATACCAAAAGAAAATTGTATAACCCAAAGAAGAAGAAATTGCATCAATTTCGGAAAGAAAAAAAAAATGTTCATTTGACTTAGCCCAACTAACTTGATCTCCACGCACTCCCTCTTCCTCTCTTCTCCCAAACCGTCACGCGTTCTTTTTTCAATAAATATATACTTCCACATAAATTCCATATATATATATATATACTTCAACCTACCCCTCTCTCAATCCTCTCAAAACACAAGAGAAAAAAAAAGCAAACTTTTCATACCACCAAAAAACAGAGTATTCAAAAGAACTCATATAAAATGGCTCTTTCAAGGATTTCTACATCTATTTTGTTGATGTTTGTATTGTTTTTAGCTTCATTTTCATCATCAACGGAAGCAAGAAAGTTATTAAACTCGCATGAAGTGAAAAAAATACCAAATTTAAGGTCTCTGTATCTAAATGCGCTGCCAAAAGGCAGAGTACCAGCTTCAACACCAAGCAAAAAAGGTCACTCTTATACCACAGATGAAAAGCTTATCGCCCGTCATCTTGCAGCTATCGATCGGGTTCTCCGGTCAGTTCCTAGCCCCGGAGTTGGCCATTAATTTTAATAACAGGCACGCGGTTAGAGCCTTGACTCTTTCCAACTCATGTTCTACACATGTAAACATTTGTTTTTTATATTACAGTTTTGGATTCATTTTCTTGGAGGGAATTACATTAGGTCAGGATTTGTAAACACAATATAATTGGGAAAAATTGTACAGCTGGAGAGTGATGATATAGGATTTTTTAAAATTTATTTATGGAGTTGTACACAACTTATACTTTTAATTTTGTTTTTGTTCTTCTTGGTAGGATCATTTGATTTGATGATTATTAGTTCTTTTATTTCTAATTGAAAAAAAAAAAAAAAATTGAATCATGAGTCTGTATTATTTTTTTCTTCCTTATATTAAATTCCAATTATTATCATTTTTGTTAAGAGTATAGCATAAATTGAACAATTTTATTTTTTTCCTGTATCAGCCTTATTAGGTGTGATGGCAGTGACAATTTTTTCAAGAAAATGGAAAATTGAAAACAAAATTAATAATGGTCATTAACTAATTATAAAGGCTTTAATTGGGTGATTGTACATGTGTGGTTGATGTAGTACCAATCAAAGTATACGTGGCTCTGGTATGGAAAATTTGACTACTACAGTGCTTTTTTTATTAAACTTTAATTTGCACATGTTACTCTTTTGGTCTTTTATGAAATTTATCCAAGGGATTTTCAGAAAATTTATGTGAATATTCTTCCACAACGAAAAAGCAAAAAAAAGGGAAAATAAAAACGCGTTAGGAGAGTTCTTGTTCTTTTTCTTCCCTTTTTGCTAATTTGCTTTTTTATAAAGTATTTTGGTTATAATCTAAGCTTATATATATATATATATATATATATTTTGCATTTTGAAGGGCCATAGGAGCATGACATTACATAACAATTAAGAACTAGATAGCTAGCAGATGCTTCAAGAATGTTGTTTCCAGTTTCGACGGCCAATTTTTTCTCCTCTCTTGGTGGATTTTCTTTTTCATTTTATTCTTGCTACTTTTTCGCATATTTGAAAAAAAAAAATTAAAAAAATCACTCCATCCTATTTTATGTGGCACTTTTTTAATTTCGAGATTCAAAAGAGTCTATTTTTTATTATAGTATTTTTTTTTTACGTAGTCTACAAATATATAAATTTCATTGCAAAAAATTAAGATTTCATGAACAAATTCCCGATCAAACTTAAACTGTTTCAATTTCTAAAAATGAAAGTGTCACATAAATTGGGACCAAGAGAGTAGATCCTTTGAATATGTAATTTGACTTACGTGTACCGGCAGGTAATCGTCTAATGTGATAATTTTAAAATCATAACCTAGAAATTCGGTAAAACTATTTGTTAAAAGACATTTAAAATACATTAATATGGTAACAATTATTTACTCGGCTAGTTTTGTACATTAAAGAGACTAGTGGTGGAATGAGTGATGTTTTCATTTTTAATTAGAATTTTCGTGTTTAAATCTCGAGAATAAAAAATAAAATTGATATGAAGCACTTGTTCATTAATGAGTTTTATTATTACGTTTTAAATTCATGATATGTATTGTCTGTTTTGAGCAAATCGGGCTCATAGATTTGTCTCTTGTGTGTCATTATCAAGCCAAAAATATGCATATCATATGAATTTGTGGTATGCTCAGTAAAACTCTTCACTTTTTGTCCCATTCTGATGTGCAGTACGCCTAAGATGTCATATGCATCTCTTTTTGTAAAGCTTGTCAACCTAGAAATCTATCAATCCACTTTCTATCACGGACATTACTCTTAAGTTGTGCGCGCGAATCTGAATTAAACAAGCCGCTATGAGAAGGCAAGTACTGTGATGCCAAACAGGTCAAGCTTTTGATTTCTTTCTTAGAAAAGAAGATGTAAGAAAAATTTACCCCCAACTTTGTCTTGAATTCGAATTCATCTTCTAACTTTTGACTATATATGTACATATATCACCTTAATATTTTTTAAACAATAACATATATAGGGAGATTCATAATTTGAAAAGCAAATGAATACTTATTGAGAAAGGAGGAAAACAATTACAATTTAAAATGCAGAGGAATTTTGTTTTTTCAAGGTAAAATTGGAAAGGAACAATGACTAGCTAGCAAAAACAAAATATAATAGTCCGATTTTTTTTAAAAAAATTATTATAAGGTTTTAAGTTTCTTTTAAGTTAGGGGGGTTGGACGGTAGAATTCTATTTTTATTTTATTTCACGGTAGAGTGCGATAGATGTGGAATCAAGTTTTTGAAAGGCCATGAATGAGCTGCCTAAAAGTTGGGAAATTAGATTCCAACCCTAATCTAATATTCTTCCAACTAACGAATGGTTCAAAATCTAGCTTAATTTTATCTCAACATTGGCTTTATTTGGTCTCTTCCATTAAAAATATTTTAGTGGGATATGCACATTACTTAAATTGAACTAATTGGAAAGCATGATAAGAGCTTTTAACTAATTTTAGAACTTTGAAAAAGAAAAAAGAAAAAAAAAGATAAGAAAATGTGTATTTAAATTTAATTTGACTGTGAGAAGCTCCAATGTTTCACTTCCTTATTATTTACCAACTTTTTGTAATAATTCATTAAATTTGAGTAATCTTTTTAATATAAAAATAATTTAGTTGATTTGATACCATAAAGTGAAAGTAGAATGACCATCTGATAACTTATCTCAATTTTTTAAAAAAAATCTGAAATTCTCTGAAAATAGATTTATTCTACTTTAGGTAATGACTAGAAAATATGTTTCTATCGAAGTTCAGTATTTTATAACTTTTTATTTATAGAATAAAATAAAAGCTAAAGAATTTCCCTTTCCTATTAGCTTTTAATCAAATTGTAGGACCAAATAAATGTAAAGAAAAATTCAATGGGGACGAAATTGATGGATTTGTGACATGTGGGATGAACCCAAGTGTCACATTGCACTTGAGCTGCAAAAGGTGTAAAGTGTAAAACAATAACTTTTGAGGGGGCTTCTTTTTTATATATTTCAACTATCATAAAGTAGTAATTACTACACTTTAGTATCCATACTAAGCGATGATTCCATTTTAGCCACTCAAATTATAATAATTGGTCAAGCATAAAAGAAGTTTTTCCAAATTTTTATTGAGTGACTCTGGTTGGGAACAAATTATTTCAGGATTAATTAACGAACACTTTTAGGGACATTTTAATATTGCAAATAAGTAAAGATTTAAGCAAATAACAACACTAATAGATCAAAAAAAGTCTTTTTATATTACATTACTAAGGAGGAAATCTATCATAAGAATATATGTATAATAACAACAATTAGTTCCAACATGACCAAACGAGTCCTTAGTTTCCAAGAAACAATATGCTATAAGTACAATTTGGGTCAAAATGGAGTTGTTAGTGGTTGAGGAGTCAACTTAATTAATTAGTGCATGGATAGTTAAAACAGAAGTGACGTTATATAAGCAAACAGATTAGTCACTTAATCATGGGTTGGCGGGAATTTTACACTTGACTGTCACATTATTAATTAGTACTACTAATTTCCATCTGTTAAGGAACCGAAAGAAATATTATTAGTCTATTTAGATAAGTGTTGAAATAACTAATCACGTTGACTTGTTTATAGAAATAGAAGATGGAAAGTAACACGCAATTTTTATTTTATTTCATAATTATGGTCTACTAGAGGTAAAATTAACCCATAAAAATATATCCTGACCAACTTGTTTAAATTTTCAATTTAATAACTTAAACTAATAAAAACGTGATCTGACCAATTCGTTTAAATTTTCCATTCATAAACTTAACCATCGTTGAATGTTGATTCACCAAGTTCAGCCTTGTTAAAATATTTTTTGTTTGCTTGTTTATGTTATATAGTCAATAGTTATATTAAAGAAAAAAAAAGTTTTATTTGGTGTTTGAATAAAATATTATAAATTTTAATTCAAACTTAGTAACAATTGATTAGTGAGTTATGACTAATTTCTTAGGCTATTTCAGTCCGGATAATGTTTAGACGGATCGTTACATTAACATAACTCTTTTTAATCCAACTCATATTTAGTTCAGTCCATCAATCTGACACTTCTTTTCCAGTCTCACGCGATTAAAAGTTTGATATTTTTAATGCTTTTTAAAAACAAATTTAACTAACCTTATCTCAGTAATATTTTTTTATGACATTGTGACCGATGAATAAAATCAGGAAAACATGAATTCCAATAAAATAGGAACTATAATTGAAGCTTTTTTTAAACCTATCTTATTTCACAAAGTTTGAACCTTACATTTCTTTTTTAGATAATTTAGTTTTCTTTTTTCTTAAGAAAATAATAATAAATCCAGCACATATAAATGAGTTATAAATGCTAAAGAAAACATGTAAGCCATATTCCCGCGGAAGGTACAAACTGAAAGACACATTACACAAGTTTATTGCAATTCAAGGGACATGCCACAACTATATTGTCGAGCCCCTTTAAATATTTTACACATTTCGTTCACTTTTACTTGTCCACTGTACATTTTGCACGCTTCTAAAAAATCATGGTTAATATGAATATTTTATCACAATAATCATATTGAACGTATAGTTTTAAGTCTCGGAAAATAAGTAATTAGTATTAAGGCTAAAACAAGAAGAAGAAAAAATAAATCTTTTCTTGATATCTGAATAACGAAAAATTAATAAAAATAAAAATAAATATTTATAAAATATTACAATCAAGTGAAGGGAGTATATTCAATTGATAGTGCCCTCACTACAAGATCATAAACACTCATGTTACATTATAAACAGTCATGTATCTAGTGGAATTTGTGACAATTTAAATTTACTTGTAAGATTACATTGATTTAAGTTATTTACACGAATATTTTACATCAATATACGGGTTAATTATAACATGTTACTCTTCTATTTTTTTATCAGATTATCATATCATCAAGCTTGCTATAAAAATTTATCGATTGTTGCAAGTGAATTGATATCTTTAGGAAATAACAGATGAAGTGCACGTGTGAACAGAAAATTACATATTTACGAGCTTGTGAGGACGTAAATGTTACTATGATCATTTCAAAGATAGAAATTCAAAATTAGACAGCTTTTCTTCTTCTTGATCTTCTTTGATTGGAATATTAGTAACAAATAAAATAAATTGGAAGTGACCTATGATGCCCTCATTCCATGGAAATATCAATACTACATTCATTAATGCAATAAATGTTGATACATATAGAGTAATTAATTAACAAGACATATAGATAGATAGATGTATGTTACACGTACGTTTTCACTATTATCTCGTGACTTTCATTTCAAACTTTCTATACCCTTAATTTGTTGTTGTAGTTTTTTAGTTTTGGCCCACAAATGAGATATCTAGTGACAATATTTTTTTCTTTTAACATTACTAATATTTATTGCTGTAAAAATATTTAGCCGCAATTAAGCTAATGTCATTACATCAAAGGCTACTAAAGTCTCTATCGACATTCATATATAGTATTCCCTTTGTTCCAATTTATGTGACACATTTCGCTTTTCGAGAGTCAAACAGTTTAAGTTTGACCGAGAATTTGCTCATGAAATTTTCAATTTTTTTTAAAAATGAAATTTATATATTTGTACACTACATAAAAGGTACTATAAGTCTCAATAATTGATAATTCAAAATATTTAAAAGATATAGGAAAAAATTACGGTCAAAGATAGACTTGTTTAAATCTCGAATTCCTAAATGTGTCACATAAATTGGGACAGAGGGAGTATTGATAATGAATAACCATATTTATTATTACCGCTAAAAAAATGTCGTAAAATTCTTTATTGAGTAAATTTTAGGTCTAGCAAACATAAAAATCATATTTGTATGCTATAGTTATAGTTTGTATAATTGCGCTCCATAGCAAACTTATGTTTGCTATGACTATTAATCTGTATATTTCGATATACATATACATAAAAATATGTATTTGGATCTATTTGTATATTTCGGTATACAAATGGGTCCTGCATTTGTATATTTGGGTCTATTTGTATATTTCAGTATACAAATGGGTCCTGCATTTGTATATTTCAGTATACAAATGGGTCATACATTTGTATATTTGGGTCTATTTGTATATTTCGGTATACAAATGGGTCCTGCATTTGTATATTTAGATATACAAGTGGGTCCTGCATTTGTATATTTCGGTCTATTTGTATATTTTGGTATACAAATGGGATGGAAAAAAATATGGAATGTTTGCTGCGAATTACAAATAAAAGAAACTATAGCTATAAGATTTAATTTGAATTAATAGTTTGTTATTTTATATAATTTTCCCTTCTTTATTTGGTGGAAGTGTGCATGTAAATTTGGAAATTTTATCAGTCCACTATTAAAAAGTTGGAAAAGCCCATTATCAGTTCATAATAAAAGTTTGGAAAGCCCATTATTCAAAGACCAAGAACTAATTGGAACTTTACGTAGTTTCAATTTCGTAAATCATGATATATAAAGAGCTCCCATATATAAATGAGTATTACTTTCCTGAGAATTTTATTTTTAAAAATATTCTTTCTTGAGAAGGTTTTAAAGCTTGTTGATTTTCACCTCATGTTGTGATTTTCCTTCTTTCATCTTTTAATTGTTAATTATTGGTTATTTATACCAATTGTATATATATAGAGTGTACTATGTTAAAAAATAAAAGAATATATAGACATCAATAAATGATGATAAGTGATTGACGTAATATATTTTCAGCATTATCCCGTGACCTTAGCTTAAATGTCTGCATTTTCCCCATCTTATTTATTGCTTCTTCTTTTCCTTCTTTCAGTGTTGGAAGACGCCCTCAAAACAAGGGGAATTAACATAGGAAATTTACATAACTCGTACAAAATTATATCGTGTATATAGGTTAAAAATTATTATTGCATAAACATAGTTATCGGAGTAAAAACACAAATGGAGAAATTTTAGTAATAATTCAGTTGGTTGATTATCAAAATTTCATCGTGTTGATAAGGGTTTGATTTCCAATTTGTAATCTTCTCCACCATCTTTCCTTCCGCTACTCTTAAACAAAGAAATAAATATGTGGTGGATATCAGTGTCGAAGCTTTTCTTTTTAAAAAAAAAAATATTTCTTACATTTTAAATTTTCAAAATATAGTATTTTTCTTCTTTCATTTTTTCACATTGTTGACTGAAATGACTCAACTCTGAGTAGTCTACTACAGAAAGTCAATCCTTGTGCAATTGGCCTATCCCACGGGATAGAGCACAGTAATTTAAATGGAAAAAAAAATACTTAATTGCACGGACAATTCTATCATATTTACTAATTCTTTTTATAATTTGCAACAATTACAAATTGTCTGATTTACTAATAATTTTATACCAGATTTCAATAATGATATACCTAAATATTTTTTTTTTTGCTACTGTGAAATACAGATTTATTTGGGGAGGGGGGGGGGGGGG
>JAJOOR010012956.1:0-20236 GCA_036250505.1 Solanum acaule
CGGAAAAAATAAATATTTCTTTTTATTACGGTGTTTTTATGAAGATGATTAATGGACCATTAATTTAATTAGCTAAGATGATTGATTGGTGATTGACCAAACAACTAAAGGGGATTTTCTATAATTTTTATTACAAAAGTATAATTATATGAAATAATTGTTGTAGATTTAATTTTATGCAAGTACATTCATGTGGTTTCCAGTGTAAATCACCATCTTGTATTATTAGTTGTATACTTGTTTTAGAGTAATTCTATCAACTTGGTGCACTGAACCCTTAGGTTAGTGTTGGGGACTTGGAGCTATAATGATGAAAGACTAAGTCAAGGTTTAAAATTTATGAATTTGAAATTTTAGTTACTTTAAATTACTCCTAATAATTTATAGAAGACAAAATATTTGGAGTCTAAAGTGTTTAGGTTGAGCAAGTCGGAGAAAGACCATAAAATTTAAAAGGTTTAGGTTGAGAATGACTAAGACAAAATATTCGGAGTGCAAAGTTCAGTGATGTAACTTATGTGACACATGTGGAAGTAAGGATTGATACACAAGTCATCTCCGAGAAAGAAAATTTCAAGTATCTGGGATTAATAATCCAATAAAATATACAAGACAAATTATTTGGAGTCTAAAGTGTTTAGGTTGAGCAAGTCTGAGAAAGACCGTAAAGTTTAAAGGGTTTAGGTTGAGCATGACTAAGACAAAATATTCGAAGTGCAAAGTTCAGTGATGTAACTTATGTGACACATGTGGAAGTAAGGATTGATACACAAGTCATCTCCGAGAAAGAAAATTTCAAGTATCTGGAATTAATAATCCAATAAAATAGGCAGATTCAAGGAAGGATGAAATGAAAGCTCACATCTCATATCTAATTATTAAGTACAAAAATTGAACCGAAACATCCGATGAATACTCCAATTCTCGTATCTAAGCTCATATTTTTCTGTAGAACTTAAAGGTAAGCTTCAGTAAATATGTTTTTTTTTTTTAATTTCTAAATTTTGAAGATGGCCGACTATTTTATAATTAGCTTATTTTTGTACTCCATAAATAATCAAATACTAAATGACAGCATTAATGAGATTGATAACAATTGGTGAACTGCTAAGTACAGCCTCAATCCTCTGGATTATTATTGGCCCTACATATATCATTTTCATGTTATAATAATCACTCTTAATTTCAACCTTAATAGTGACAGCTGCCAAGCAAAACCTTGATAGATGGTTGATTAGTCCTCATGAGCTAACCGTCGAAGATCTTTCGAAAAGAGTTTATATACCTACTGAAGTAGGAGTAAGATTTGCGTATTTTCACTTTTTTCAATTCTCAGACTCAACTTGTGAAATTACACTGAATATGTTGTTATTGTGAGCTAACAATCTTTAATGGATCTTCTAAAATATGTTTTAGAAAAAGATTGACCATAAAATTTGGAATTTGAATTTTAGTTCCAAGTGCATATATCTTTTAAGAGTTCTAAAATTAACACTTTTTCTCGTTCATCGAGCTTTTAACAAACGAAGATGTGTAATAATATCTCGATTAAGGACAGAGGAGATATGGGAGAATGATAAAAGCCAATTATCTACTTAATCAACTAAATAAACAAAGATAAACTCCCTCTCATCACCATCATCACGATTTAGATATTAAACTTTTTCGTAGTTAATGAGTGTTATGGAAGTGTGTGACTATATTATTTAAAAGTTTAAGTTGCAAGAGAGAGTCTACTTTTATTTACTTAATTATATTTGCAACATTCTCCTCATGATAAGGTCCGAGTACACCCCATCCTCCGCAGACTCCATTTGTGGGATGATACAGGATATGTCGTTGTTATTTTAGGAAAAAAAGGGAAGTGGCAGGGTTAAGAATCAGTACTATTCACCAAACAAGCCCACCTTAGTCTTGGACCTCTTCTTGGTGACACCAGAAGCAACCATACACTTTGTAGCAGTTAACAAGTTAAAGTTACCAGTTTGTTTCAAAAGAACTTTTATGTTTTCGACTTCTAAATGTAACACTTCCATGTCTACTGAGGTGATGCAACTGATATGGATTAGGAACCTCAGAAGACAGTGAGGTGTTCAATGGCAAGTAGATATGACAACATTGATTTATGGCCTAGCTTATTGAGCTAACTTGTTTGAATCCCAAAGTGAACATAAGAGGCGGATTCAAGATTTTAAGTTGACGAGTCTGTTATGCTATTGTGTCTATACCCACATTCCTTTGTAATATTTGATATGATGTTAATATTAATATCTACTTTATGAAATTCTTGTAAATGTAAAAGCTTGAACTAAAAACTGTTGAAGGCTACATTTCTTACTGACAGAGATTCATGTTTCCCCCACTTTTCGTCCACACGAAATTTGCAGTCTTGATCTGCATCATGCAATTTTCAATTATCATGAATCATGCATATTGGCCTGACTACCTATACCTTCCATCATACTCAACAGGCACAAATTTATCATACTTTTCTGCATATTTATATCTTAGTGAAGAGAACATCCACCAAGAAAAGCCAGCAGCATCTACTTTCTTTTCTATACCAACAACTATTACACATTTTTCTCTATGTTTTGTTAGTTCTCCAAAAAGGCTTTTCTTGATATCTAGTCCTCTTAGTCATAATCAAATTGTTGAGCAACGCCAGAGAAGTGATATGGGAGAGCACAAAGTCTTTGTATGGAGTCTAAGTTTCTTGGTTTTGTTGTGTTTTGGGCTTTATGGACAGGTAACAGTTGAAGCAATCCGAGAAGGGAGGTTTTTAACTTCTCAGGCTAAGGCAGCCAATGTAGCATTAACCAATGGTTATGGAAAAGAGTTTGGAGGTGGAGGCATAGGAGGAGGTGGTGGTTTAGGCTATGGTTCGGGTGGTGGAAATGGTAACTATGGGATGGGTGGAGGATCTGGCAGTGACCAGGGCGGTCAATATGGTGGAGGTAGTGGCGGTGGCTTTGGTGGAGGATCTGGTAGTGGCAAGGGTGGTCAATATGGTGGAGGTGGCTTTGGTGGAGGATCTGGCAGTGGCCAGGGTGGTCAATATGGTGGAGGTAGTGGTAGTGGTGGTGGCTTTGGTGGAGGATTTGGTAATGGTGGTGGCATTGGTGGAGGAAACGGTGGCGGATATCCAGGTTATGCCGGTGATAGTGCGCAGTCTAAGTTTCCACAAGTGTCTGCAGGGAGGAAGAACTAATAAGGAACAATACTGGTGTTAACTACATCATAGATATCTCATGTAAAATAAGGACAATGTTTACTACTAAAGCTAGTTTACCTTACACTATTGTAAGCAGCAAAGTAGGTCCACAACCAAAAAGGATATAATAATAATAACCAAAGAGATTATTATTCACTTCATATAATAAAAAGTCACTGAAACAAGGAGATCATTGTTTATCTAAATATAGTGTCGTTTTTATTTAGCGGAAATAACTATATACATATGCAGAGTAGATGCATAATAATCTGATAAGGGAACATTAGGGAGAACCAATTTGTGTTATGAGCTGCAAGGACCTCAAATTCTTGAAGCAGAACTTGCAGTATGCCTGCTGGTGAGTTCTTCTCATACCTATTCCTGAAAGAAACATATGAAAATCGCTATAAACCAAGTTTTATCTGTGCTGCAATTACCTATCGATTTCTTCAAACATAACATCAATATAAGTAATACTAAAGAACTATAAACATATTCCATATCTGACCTCTAAGAGGGAAAATTTAAAAGCATTCAGATACCTACTAAATGAACAATCATAAAAGCCAAGTAGAAATTAGCTCACGTATAAGTTACATTCAATTCGAAGTTGTGAAAAGAACAGGTCATTGGAGTAAAGTTAAAAGTGCATCAGAGGCCCCAATACATTTCTCAATCAAATTTCCGAGTCACCCTTAAACTTTGAGAATGTTCGCATCTTAATGTTGTCCACTCGTTAGCCAAGACATCTATCACTTCTATTAACCACGCCCTCTCGTTCATCGCCTTCATATTAAACTTGAACAATCTGGGAAGATCCTAATCTTCTACTTTGGCTCAAGTTTGATCCCTAGTCTTTATATGGCCATTGTCTTGCAAAGCATATATGTAAATTGGCTTGCTGGACCAAAATTACCAAAAGAAGTTCTCATCCTTTATACCTACATAGTTTTTTAATAAACTTGTCTTTCGGATCATAGTGGATAGTAAATTGGTTTTCTAGAATCAAGAACCAATTCTACTTTACACGGATTTCGATGGAGAATTGGTTCTTGAATACCAAAAATATTAAGGGCCCATTGCTAACTCTAAAGTTGGGTTTGACATTTGGAATGACTAACACTACTATTATCATTGTCAAAAACCTGCATAAAATTGATAAAGTGGTATAAAAGATGAATGTCGCAGAAATTTTCTTCCAGAGTAAACGAAAGAGATTTTGAGATCATATACTCAAGTATCCTACTTCATGAACCAAGATACAGAAGCAACAGCAGGATCTTATGTTTACTCTCAGGTGCTTGTATGAGTTGTTTATCAATTATCATCAATTCAACAGATATAAATGGATGCATTTGTAATCTGACAGTACAGATAAATAGTTTACATCACTGGTTCCTATATTTACCAAGAATTTAAAAGATGAAGCCATTATACAATAAAAGGAGTCAACTATAAAACCTAATGTTCAAACAACTCCACTTATAAGGCGAATGGAAAATTAAGCAACTCTTTTAAATGGTCTACTGTAAACTAACTATAACTCGGCGAAGAGATGCAAATTGTGAGATTAGTCGTATTGTTCCAAGAAGCCAACTACACTGATGTGACTGATCCTGATGAGTTTAACAAAACAGAGTCTCAAGTAGTGAGTATGTTCTTGATTGATATTCTTTGAGATGCAATTAAAGCCCAGATATTACATAAAGTATTTCTAATTTAAAAAAAAGGTCCTCATAATCAAAAGGACAAATCTCAAAAAATTGGACTAGGATTCTCCTAAAAGGATGTCTGAGTGATGACCGGAAAATGAATGTTTGCTAGACATTTGAAAAAACAAGATCACCTAAGACACAAAACCTAACAAGGCAATTTAACTTTTAAGAACTCAAAAGGGAAATGTAGAAAGGACAAGAAGATACCTCAAAGAATCTGGTATTAACAACAGCAAATGTTTTTATTAACTAGATCATTATGTTCTTATCCGGGAAGTGAACAGTTGCATCTTTGAACTTGCAATTATCCAAGAAAACTTCAATCATGTGGAGTGATTTTTCTTTTTTTGGCAAACAAGAGAATTAACAAAAAGTTCAATGTGACGTTTAATATTTTCACCAGATTTGAAGTTAAAATTCAACCAACAGCAGGTTTGAGGGCCAAGTTTCAACTACATGGAACATAGATCCTTTGGATTCTCCAAACAAGTGAAAATCACTACAGAAATAAATTGAGTTAGAAAATCGTATGAATCACCTTTTCACCTTCATCTCCTTCTGCAGCACGGTTCATTTCATGTGTCCTGTAGATACATGCAAAAGCTAGTGAGAAAGGCAGATGAGCAAAAATAATCAAGAGTCGAATGAAACGATATAGTAGGAACTTTCAGGGGACATAGTGAGGAAAGTGAAATAGAAGTACCTTTCATCTTTGCCTGTATCACTAGAAGAATCTGAAACGGGATCTGGATCTCCATGCATTTTAGTTTCTGAAGACCCTACTTCACAATCATCCTGCACGGTAAACCATTAGGAGTGACATTTCAAGAAAATCTATGAGTAATCCATCCAGAAAAAGGGAAATAGTTACAACCTTACTATGATGTGTCCATTCGGGAACATGGTCCGACAAAAGCTTAATATACTGCTCCATGGCCACTTCCTGATTCATGCTTCCCATTTTCTGCCACGCATTCCTTGCACAATGCAATTATTGTCCTCCATCACTTACAGATAGCAGCTTTCATTCCTGTTGTATAACTAGCAATCAAACTACACCCGAAAGTAGTTTGAAGGTCTGTCCTTTACTGCTTATTGTATTTACTCTAGGTATTTTATTCTAACACAATTTTCTTATGACATAAATGTACTAAATATCATGCTTAGTTTCCTGCCTCCGTCCTCTCAATTTCACTACGAAATTCAGGCTATAGAAATCTATTCTAGTTTCTCGTCAAACTATTCTCTGGTAAAACCAGGATACGGTAGATTTGATGAAAAAAAGTAAAGAATAAATGCCACTCCTGCTATGCGAGGGGAAAGCTACTTTAGGTCAGATCATCCCACATCGTCAAGGAATCCAATTGTGAATGATTAGACTCAAAGTCAATAAAACTTATGTGAGATGGTAATTGATCTCCCCATTTTCAGCAGCATTCCTTCTATTTTCTTAAGTATATAGGCATGGTATATATTGATTGTTTCCTCTCCTACAAAAGGTTCTACTAATCCAATAATCACAAATATCCAACTAACTAGATAAACGCAAGCATTTGCTACAGAATTTACTTTTTTGGTTCAAAGAAATCAAAGAACATTTGAAAAGATTAATGCAATTGAAATAGAGTACAAACAATATGCTAAAGCTCATATTTTTTTGGAGCAAGAGGTTATACCATTTGGCGCGGGCGTAGACTTTCAATGCCATTGGTTGAGGTTCATGACAAGGTCCTTCCATTGCAATTTTCTGGAGTCCATACAATTGCATCATCAATTCACTCCCCAAATTCTCCATACTGCTATTCTTTCCATTTCCCCCATCCACAAAGTTTACAGCTTTTACAAATTCCTCCTCCAATTCACTTCTCTCAATTCCCTCCCAATCATCATCACTATCTTCATCCATCACCATCTTATCCGTCTTCTCATCATCCCCTTTACTCAACCTTCCCCCTACCTCAACCACCTCATTTTCACCTACTTTGACTTCATCAACAACCACAGCATTCACGGTATCTTTCTCCTTCACAACAAGCAACTCATCAATCTTCCTAACCTCATCCTCCATCAACTCAATTTTGCTACACACATCTGCATCATCATGACCATCACTCATCTCCCTTTCACCACCACAATGCTCAGTCAAATCAAGATTTTCATAAACCTTTTCGCCCGTAAAGTCCTTACCTTTCTTTAAAACACCCTCAATTTTCTTAACTTCATCCTTTTCCTCCACCAACCCAATTTTTCCACACACATCTGCATCATCATGACCATCACTCACCTCCCTTTCACCACCACATTGCTCAATCAACTCAAGACTCTTACAAACCTTCTCTCCCTTAAAGTCATCACCTTTCTTCAAAACACCCTCAATTTCCACCTCCCTTTCACCACCACAATGTTCAACCAAATCAAGATTCTCAAAACCCTTCTCCCCCTTAAAATCTTCACCTTTCCTCAAAACACCCTCAATTTTTTTCTCAACAAACCCTTCAACCCCATCTTTATTGGGTATTTCTCTTTCTACACGATCAACATTTCCAACAACTCCTTCTTCAACAATTTTGATTCTTTTCTTACTTTTCCTACTCCTAACAACCAACCCTTTTGAAATCTTGACTTCCTCCACAACAATTTTCTCTTTATCAACCCTTCCGTCTTTTGACACTGCAGCAGAAACAAATTTAACAATTATACAAGAAAATATAAGTGTTACCATAGCAGTAACAAAGAATTCTTGAAAAAGATTCATTTTTTAACTTTCCCAGATGATCTTCTTGCCTCTTGGGATACAGTTAAGATGAAGATCAAAAGATTGCTGAGATAATTATTAATATTAATAAGAAGAAGAGTTCAACTATGAAATGGATTTGAAAAGGATAAGAATGTTAGAAAAATGAAGGAAAGAATTAATGATGTGGAATTTTACTATGCTTTGGACATTTCCATGCTATAACATCGGTGGAATTTTATCAATCATAAAGGGATATTTGCAGCTTAGAGTAAAGTATATTCGGGTTTCCTCTTCCATCCAATAAATATATGGGGCCATGGGGGTTGTTTGTCTTGCGGATAAAGATATCTCGGGATTATAGTTTTGAGATTATAAATTTATAATCATGGGAAAAATATATCTCATATCTTTCCTCGATCTCATATTAAGTGAATTTGTAAGAAAATGCATATTTATTAAGAAAAACATAATTTGATCTATATTTTTTATTATTGTTCTTTGTAAAATCATAAATATAACTTTGTGGGTAATGTAATTTATCTCCTAAAAAAATATAAAATTGCATTAAAGGAAAGGACAAATATTAGAAAAATATTCAAACATTCCTCTTAAACTTTAAATAATCTTACTATTTTAAACAATAAAAAAGGCCTCAAAAATTTACTTAATATGTAATAGAAGGAGATGGAATAGAATAATATCCTTAAGGATATTCACGACTAAGGTTGAAATTAAATCAATATTATGTTTGTTTGAAGTTTTAAATTTATACATAAAATGATAATATTAAAAAAAGAAGAGTTGGAAGAGAAAATTAATAAAAAAAAATATTCATGATATTTTAATGTTTTAATTATCTCGCATACCATGTACTAAATTATAATTGTTATCTCATAGTATGACCCTGCAGGCTGCAATTATAATTATGGGAATAATTTATCCTACGACTTTCGATGGATAAAGTAATACCAAATTTAAAGTTAAATCTCTCTTTGAAATTAATTACGTATACTTTTAAGTAAATCATATATAAATTTAATTTTAATATATCTCATCTTATTTCGCCATCCATATAACGATATTACTTTCTTTTTTTTATTAATTGGGTCCCATTCAATTATCTTAAGGGGGTCCCAAAAACATGAGCATCTTTATTTGGTGTTTGATTTAATGTCTAGACGGAAAAAGTGTATATATGGGCCATCTTAACACGTTTCTTCATGTGTTTTCGTCTACCTATCTTATCCTCTTCTCCCATTTTTTGATGTGTCATCTTCAAATCTAATTTTTTTAGATTTATTTGTATGTTTTTTATAAGTAAGAAAATATTTTTCTTGTTTTATTGGTGAATGAAAAACAATATTTATTAAGAATTGATATAAATTTACATACGTTATTATCTTAAAACGTTAATCGAATCTAAAAAGATCTGAATATTGTAATTCAACTATGAAAGATTGCCAAGTGAACTGACCTTCAAATCTAATTATAATTAGATAACAGATTTTGGATAGATATTATATAATAGTAATATTTAATCTAAAAAGGTTTGAATGCTCCAATTCAACTATGAAAGGTCACCAAGTAAACTGGCTTCAAATCTAATTTCAATTTACTAGATAACATATTTTGCATATAGATTAAATAATAATGAAATTTAAATATTAATTGGAGTAAGTGATTTGGAATAAGAGTTGAAATATATTTGCTAAGAAAAATCTCTGTCTATAAATAATTAAAGTCATTTTCTTCGTATGATGAAACTTCTCTTTTTTGGAAAATCTTTTTAAGTAGTCAAACAAAAGATGTGAGTTTTTTCCCAATATACTCTATCAAATTAGCCTGTTTCTTTTTATTATTATTTTTTAACAAAGAATGATGTTAAATAATTACCTTTTTTGTCTACTTCAAATTTTTGAGTAGGGGTTGACAAAATACTAGGTGATTGTTTTTTTTGTTTAAATTTAGTAGACACAAATATTAGATTCTATATTTTTGGAAAATAGCAAATACCACGTGAAATTAATTGAAGTTCGCATAAATTGTCCCAAATACCATGACTATAAAAAGTAGTATATAATAATTCTAGTATTTGTTAATTTGCACCTTTGTAAGTTAAACAATGTTTTCTTTGGGATGGAGTAATACTTTACCAAAATTAAGATTTTCTCTTTCGTGTCAGTTCTACTTATTATTGCCAAGTTACCTTTTTTTTTTAAAAAAAAAAAACCTTAAGCTGTTCTTTGCGTATAAAACGTTGTTCGTGAGATTTTTTTTTTCAATTTTCTTAATTATTATTATTTTAATATTATTATACATTCTTTCTGCCAAATAGTTGGAGTATTACAAGTAATTGATTGAGGAGGATAAAATAGGCTCTAGAACAAGTTGTTCCATCATATAATTAATAATTAATTCTAAATAATGGTTAATAAAAGTTAAATACTACTCCTATTTTAAGTTTTAACCAATGGAATTAAATATTGATTAAATTGGTAATTTTATAAGGCTAAAACTTGAACAATTTTAACAAGAAAAGCAAAGGACAACATTCCTACCAAACAATTGTTTCATACATAATTATAATATACCATAAAAGGATGTGGTACAAAGAATGTGATTGTTTTTTTTAATTAGAGATTTCAAATTTGAGCTCTGAATATGAAAAAAATTCTTAATAGGGAACACTTTCCCCCGAATAAAGCCCTATATAATATAAATTCGAAATAGTTCCAAGTATCAAATATCGAATTGGAAATCAAAAAACAAAATTATATTACTTCATTGTCCTTTATTATGTCATGATTTTTATTCGTTTCTTGGTTTTTGTTTCCTTGTAGATTTGGACACAATTATAAGAAGAGTAACTAAGATATACATTGTATATTTACTTTTAAACATCTCAAGTTATGAATCATGATTAAATAATATGTTATATTAGGAAAAGGTTTAAAAATGAATCATGATTTCGTATATTTATATCAAAAGATGAGTAGAAGGGTATTTTTAGACCCAAAAATGGATGAAGGGTATTTTTAAATCTTTTCCTATAGTTCAGAGGTATTTTTTTTACCCTTTTTCGTTATATAAAATAGGAAAAAGGGTATGTGAAAGGAATAAAAATACCCTCCGTTTATAGTTTGGTTAAAAAATGCCCTCACCCTCAATACTTTAGCTCAAAAATTCCCTTGCAGTCAATGTGAAAGAAATAAAAATACCCTCCGTTTATAGTTTGGTTAAAAAATGCCCTCACCCTTAATACTTTAGCTCAAAAATTCCCTTGCAGTCAATACTTTGGTCCATAAATGCCCCTATAGTTACAAAATGGGTCAAAAATGCCCTTTTCTGAATAAATATATTATATTTTTTCTTTTAAAACACATATTCTTCCTAATTAAAATATTATTAAAGAACACTATTCTTGTTTTCTTTCTTTTAAAATCACTTTAACAAATAAAAATGTAGGAAATATTTTTTTCTTCTTAATCTCATTTTATCAATTAAAATAGAATAACTTCATGTACCCTTTCGACATATAATATATGTCATATATATAAGATCATAGTATATCCATCATTAATTTATATTTATAAAACGATAAAAAATAATGATAATAAAATAAGAAATATTTTCATTTTTTATTTTTTTCTGAATTGAAGTAAGATAAACATTTGCTAATTTTAAAAAAACATTATTAGAAAAAGAATGTATTAAAAATAAAATAATAATATATTTATTTGGAAAATGAACATTTTTGACCCTTTAAATAACAATAAGGGCATTTTGGACCAAATATTGACGGTAAGGGTATTTTTGGACCAAAATACAAACGGAGGGAATTTTTGAACCAAAGTATTGACGATAAGGACATTTTTGAGCCAAACTATAAACGGAGGACATTTTTATTCCTTTCACATAGTTTAAGGGCATTTTTTACCCTTTTCCCTATAAAATAAGGAAGAATAAACTCTGAAATACTATATCACAAGTTCAATCACTACTAGAAATGGGTTGATAGTTTTTGTGGTTAATTTACTATTGATAAATTCTTATTTTAAATTTTGTGATTTCTAATTAAGCATATTCAATTTTTAATTATTTGAAATGTGCTTTTTTTTTTTAATCCACTTGCTTATAAATAATTGTAGACTTCCTGAACTATTATTCGTTTCACCATTTAATTACACATGTATTACTTCATAATTGTAGGCACTGTGGTACTAAAAGCAATCAAATATAATTTATTACCTCAATTAAGTGACCGTTTAATTAATTACGTACTAAATATGTTGAATCATATATCACAAAAATTCAAATCAAAATCTACTCATAACTGAGAGTTCAAAAATCGATAAGTCATACAAATTACAGTCATTGATTTCTTAAATGAAATGAATTTATACTCTTGGTCTAAAATATTATAATAAATTAGTATTAAGAAAAATATATATGATAAAAAATAAGCCCAAAAGTTCAAGTTGATCGTGATACGTAACTGAGTTTATTTAACTCGCTTAAATACTCACTATTATGTACATTATTCATCAAATACTTTATTTTTTTAGTTTTCACCTAATTAATTGTAGATTTTTTGAGTCCATGTCTTAATAAATTTTTTTAATTTTCCTTTAATTCAGGATAATCCGCAATCGCTATCGTCTCTGTCATCGTTCGGGTGAGCACTTTGTGCACACTTCGCCGGTATCTTAATATTCAAGTAGCGGTTTAATTAGAATATCTTAATTTAATTAATAGTCATCCGCTCTCGACCAATCGCACAATTTTTTAATGCTAAATGACAATTATTATTTTTTTAGCTTCCTTAATTAGTACTTTACTTTGGCATATGACTGACTTTTACAAACAATACCGATATTATACAACAAGCAACATAAGTAAAACAAGGCAGAATATTTTACTTGGTCATTTCCAAGAGCACCTATAAAACAAATTTTCCAAAATTTATTCCTAACTAAAATCACGTTAAAACGGTATTTGATTTTAACTATATGTTTTCAAAGCAGAAGTTGGATGTATGTGTATGCATGTGATATATCAACTGTATGTGTCACCAACTGGATCCAATGTATGTGTTTTCAAACTATATGTATAAATCAACTGTATGAAAATGATATGTGAAATGTATCGCGTATGTAAATAATGTAATGGAAGAACAAACGCCTAAAAATATATATTGTATGCATGTCATATGTGTGTCAAATATTTAATGTCGTCTTTATTTAGAGAATATTTATTTCTAGAATTTTTAAATACATAGATACGATACGCTGCATCAGGTAAGTTTCTCATGAATTAAAGCATCCATCAACATATGATCTACTCACGTAAGAGCAGATTCTAATGTCGATATACTGATGATTAATTTAACTTTAATCTGTCTTTTTTCTATTTTGAAAAATGGCAATTTAGCTTTGTAATTAGTGCTTAATTCCAATCATTTCATTTGGATTTTCTCTATTTGGCTTATAACCCAAAATTAGCAAAGTGGTCTTCAAAAGCAACTACATAATTAAACCTTTTAGATTAGGGACAGGACCTAATTGGCTAATTCTTTTTTTCTTTTACTTTTCCTTTCTTCTTTTTATAGTTATTATCAAATCAAAAAAGCAATTAAACACTATGATGTTCCCTTTAATTTAAAATAATAGCAAAAACAATTATTTGTCTAACTAATTACAACTTCTCACTCCAAACATTTGACATTTTATTAATTTTTAAATGACAATGACTTTCTTGCAATGTATTCACCATGTCATTATATATATAATGTGTAAATTATAATTATCTAGACGTCGACTTATATAATTACAGTATTAGCTAGCGAGTTAATATCTAAGAGGAAAAAATGTAAATTCTGATATATAGTATGCCTAAGCGTCGATACTTAGGCTATTGCAAATATAATTAAGAAAATAGAAATGTGCACGAAGATCGAGGTTCTTATCGTTGTCACTCATTATCAGGGAAAAAAATTCATGTGTTTTTCACAAAAAAGTTAAAATAAATTTTTAGATGAATCTTGAATGTCACACTCTTTCGTTTTATGTGTTGGATCATTTGCAGAATCAAATCTTATTCACAAAGTAATAGATTAGCTATACGTCCTCCTTACATTTATACCGAAGACATCGTGCAATGACTTATGTTACGGGATATATGAACTCTTTTAATTGGTCCTAGCTAGCACAATAATAATTTGTTAATTAAGTTAAAGTTTTCATATTTAAATATTAACGTGTAAAATTGTTAGACGATGAAATCACACTAACCAAAAGTCCAAAACTTATGATGTACACAAAATCACAAGATATAAATTTGCTGATGGGGAGGCACAAAATAAAAACATTACACCTTAATTTAAGCAAATAATCTAATAATGTAGTCAACAAGCTTATCATTTTGAATTATTGAGTGTGTTTTTTTCTTTCATAAATGACAATATTGTTTTGGGACGTATCATCACTAGGGCCTAGGGGTGGACATAGTTTTACCCAACTTAAAATTCAAATCGAAATTCAGGTATTTAGTTTTGGATTATGGATTCAAATTTTATTTTTTAAATATTTATGGATTTTAGAGTTTGTACCATGGATTTTTGGAAAACTCCAGATTTTTATACCTTATATTCAATCTTGCGTACGGCGTACCCATATTATATGTGTCAAATAGTAATAACTAATAAGTTCAATTTTGTAAGGTCCAATAGATTAGTATCATACGACCTACTCATTACAACATTAAGTCCAATATGAAATTACACGGTATGTGCGTCAGGGTGACTTCAATCTTTGATATAGTTATATATTCCAAGAAGTAAATTATTAGGTGAACATGAGGTTCTTAAATGCTATGATTTGCTGTATTTTAGGAACAAAAAATCAAAACCAAAAATCCGAAATATTCTAATCGATTAATGCTCTAATTTAAAAGATTCAATCCAATCCTAACTTCTGTGATTATAATTTCTTCGAACCATAAACCAAAGTCCAAATCGAAATTTTCACATTTTAATCTGCCTAAACACACACACTAATCATCACATAGGACACTAAATAGGATTATTTGCATTGTATAATCTTTCTTGAGCCCACTTATTAAATTCAATCCCTAGATTAAAATTTGCATTTAAAACGGTGAAACGACATAATCTAAATAGTAACTTAAAAAGTGGCCAATTATGTATATACATGTGTTGAGATTCAGTTAGGTCCAAGAAAATAAATCCCCCTATTTGATTTTAGGTGTCATTGATACATCTATGTTTTAGACTAGAATTATATACATTTATTATTGAAGACTTTTAGAAAATCATATTTCTATTAGATTGGTACCAATAAATATTTGAAAAAAAGTAGCACTCTAGATTCACTAAAATTTTGTAGCTAGTAGCTACCTTTGGTCCAGGCTCGAATAATTTGTCACATCTATGTATGTTCCCATAACATGAAAAAGGAAATTTCTTGGTGCGATCAATTAAATTTTGTTTTCTTTGTTTATTTTTTGTCTGTTCAGTTTAAATTTTGAAAGCTTCGAAACAAAATAATGATTAATAATTTGATATGACTATTTTATTAGAATAGTTCTATTAATTGATGATGTTTATGGTTAGATCTTATTATATTTTGGAATCATATTCAAACATAAAATTATTTTAATTTTTCAAAAAAAAAAAAAAAAACTTTAAATACCAGCTTTCACATTTTTTATCCAAATGTGATGTCCAAATAAACATGGACTAGTTAAAAGGAACTCATCGTCGCCGTTCTTCTACTTTGTCCTCCTTCTCGTTCTTTTGAATCGTTTTAAGCGAATTATATATCAAAATACTAGAGGTGATTTTTAGTTGGGCATAATCGTATAGTCAGCCTATATTTCATGTACAGTTAATATATACTTCATATATAGTTAAGTGTTATTCAACTTTTTGAGTGTATCATAATGTATAATTAATGTATAACTTGTGTATAAGTAAGCTATGTTATATAGTCTGCATACTTTTATGACTTTCCACAAATTATATTATATTGTCAATGTATACTTTCTATGACTTTTGACTATTTTTTTTTAAAAATAAAATATGACTATACTTTTTGTAAACTAATTATTATATATATATATTTGAAACTATGCTTTTTAAATAATTCATTACTTTAGTACACAAATTTGTCATTCCACCCACTTTTGTTTCAAGCGACATGCATTTTTCTCTTCCTTCTTATTTAAAAATTGTTATTATTTCCTCTCTTTGTTCTTGACATTATACATTGAGAAATTAGATAAGAAAGGAGTTGACGACCCTAAGAAGAAGAAAGAAAGAGCATGTGAAAGAAAAATTGAACAATTTGCAATTGAAGAGGTTGAAGCTCAGATTTTAAAATTTGACTAGTGCAAACATAAACGTTTTGAATGAATAATATATTAAAAAAAAAACAAAATATTGAGAGGAATTCATATCTAAAATTTGGAACTGTTTAGAAAAGGTTTCGGTTGGATGTCCTTTGAAATTCATCATTGAAGGCTTTGAAACTCAATTTTTTTTAAATTTGACTTGCGGCAAACGTGAATCGTTTTGAGTAAATACTATGTCAAAAGAATCGAAACATTGAGAAAAGCTCATATCTAAGATTTGAAACTGTTTAGAGGAGATTAATTGGTCGGGATTGAAAAAAATACAACTCATAAGGAAGATGAACTATTGTAATTTATAAATATTGTATGATAGAGTATATGGATGTGTATACATTTTTTATACATAGTTATATATATAGTAATAAACTATGTATACAATATTAATGTATTACATACATATTATATAATTATTTATACAATTCGATACATTACGTATACATGCAGCCATTTCCGTTGATTTTTTTTTTCACTCATACAGTTATATAACAAGCTCAAAGTTATATTTGATCGATTGTAAAAATTATAAAATGCCAATTATTATCCTAATAAGTGATTATACAGTATATAAAATCCCTTTTTAATAAATCTGTCCTCGCTTATTGCCTTAAAATTGACCTTTGAGTAAAATGCATTACTATGAACAACCAAAATTCGAAAGCAACTTCAAACATCTTTTGCCATAGATTTTTACTAATTTAAAATATAAAATAATCAACAACTTATGTATAGTAATAAAATAAATTTATCAAACATATGACTATGAGATTACATCTTGATATCTTTATGAATATTTCATAAATTTATGAAACTTTCGAGATGCCTCTTTAAGAAAATATATTACCTTTATATAGGCATAAGTTAGAGTTTAAAATTGAGTAACCTCCAAAAACAACACGTCTTGTAGAGTCTATAAAATTTAGCTATCTACACCAACTTTGTTAGATGTTAATATATTATGATACATATTTAATTTATGAGCATGAGCTATATCAGATAGAATGTTAAATGAATATTCATATCGTTTCTCTTCATAACAGTTGAGTTTATAATTATATATTATGTGGCATTTAATTATGGAAATACAATTGCAAGAATTTATCACTAACTGCGACAGAATTGTACCGACATTATTTATCAATAGTATATTTTTGTTTTTTCATTTTTTTTTAATCATAATTTATTTTCTATCACTTTAAAATATATTACAAACAATTGATATAGTAATACCTAATTTTTCAACTTCTTTTAATGTGAGCATAAAATTGTATCGTTGGTGAGGAACATTAGGAAACCCGACCAAAGAATTTTTTATATCTATAATACCTTATGAATATTTTGGCTGCTTCCTTTTTTCCTATACGAAGGATGTGACACATGAGGTAGAAAAATGTAACAATTGATAATTGAAATATGTTATAGTAAATAATTGATAATAATTTAGGTAGAAAATTCGTATATTTGATAATTCAAATATAAAATTAAAAAATATTTCAAGTTTGTCTTTAATTATTAACTCTATATAATATAAAGAAAAATACACCTTTTATTAGGACCTTTTTTAAAATGTGTCTAATTAACGAGGGCTAAATAATATAAAACGAAAAGAGTAACCTATGCTTTTGACATGGTTTCCAACATGCAATTTGTTCATATGGAACGGTCTGGAATGTGCTAGGTACCCAAAGCCCGTGAACCTCCACTATCTCTCTCTTGTCAATTAGTAATTGGTTAGAAAGTGAGTTATGCGAGTATTAAATTTTACCTAAGTAATATTTATGTTTGTTAGTTAGTTATAAAATGAATTATTTAGGTATAAAATTAATATATTGTTTAATTTGTGTTAGTAAAAATTATAAGATTACAAATTACAATTGAAAATAAAATGAAGAAATAAAAATTATTTGTTCTGGTTGAGGCGCAAATTTCTCGCTTTCTTTAAGGAGATTCAAATCCACTGCAACAACTGTTTTTCACCGGTCTAGTAGTAGTCCTCCTTGACTTGTCTCCTTCAAGATACAACAACTATCACAAAGTGTAACTCAACAAACTCTGACAAGAGTTGAATCCAAACTCCAAAAAAAAAAACACCTCTCTTCAACTAACAAAAACTCTCATTTTGACTAACTTTTATGCACTCAATATTTTTTTGTGTTCCCAAAACAAATGAGGATCACCACTATTTATAGTTGAAGAAGTCTTCCTAACAATGAATAGAAATATAACGGGATAGTAAATTGTGAAGATAAATGACCTAAAGATTATGTTAACAAGGTATAATGGAGGAATAAATAGTGAAATAAAATAAGGATACCATAATGCCTGGCAGATGAAGAAGTTGCTCCCAACGTTTTATGGAACGTTAATATCCTTACTCTCTAACTTAACAAAATAAAAGGAAAGAAAAAGGAGGAGGGTTGCTCCTCGTCATGTAAGCTTACAAAAAGTTCTAGAATTTATAAAACTTGAAGTAACCAAACAAAATTTAACCAGGGTCGAATATGAAGTTGCCCTTCTTCACTCGAATTCTAATGTTGGGCTTGCCAAATACATCATTCTTCAAGGTGGAAGTAATCTTAGAAGGAAGATTTATGCCCTCGGTGATGAAAGTAGTTGTTTTGGAATGTTAAGCTATATCCGCAAGCAAATCAACTGTAGTGTTACCTTCTTACCTTTTCTAAAGGTGTGAATGAAAGAGAAATGACCAAGTGAACTCATGGATTGAATCCGTTTAATACACTCTTCGTCCCATTTTATGTGGCACTTTTCGGTTTCGAGATTCAAACAAGTCTATCATTGACCGTAAATTTTTCATAGATCTTTTAAACATTTTGAATTATCAATTATTGTGGCTTATAATACTCTTTACGTAGTTTACAAATATATAAATTTCATTTCAAAAAAATTGAAGATTTTATGGGCAAATTTTCGATCAAACTTAAACTGTTTGACTCTCGAAAAATGAAAAGTGTCATATAAATTGAGACAGAGAGAGTATCATCTTTGATCTGCCTAGAGGGGTTGATCATACCTTAAACCATCTGAATGATCAAGAGGGAGTCGGACTCAACATGAGTAATTCTATAGAAACTATGATTTAGACACCATCTTAGGCCGTTCTTTAGAGCTAGAGCCTCAGCTGAATTATTTGAGCAAAAACTAAAATAGGCACTAAATGGTCCCTAAGAACTCATCCACCTCCTTCCACTATGCCACTTAAAACAGTAGGCAAGGATCTGCACACCAACGGTTATGATGACCACGCAAATGATGTGTTTTATTAATAGTAATATATAAAACCAACAATTTGTAATTAATCAGATATTTGAATAAATAGGATAGGTATAAGTTACGAGAGAATTTATGTATCATTTTTATGTATAAGATAGAATAACTAATATATATATAACTAATACATGCACAAAATAATATTATCTATTCATTTTTACTTATTCATTGTTCTAAAAATAGATTTTTATTTTTACTTGTTATTTTAACCTATCAAGAAAAGAAAAGACAAGTTCCTGTTTTAATCCCTAATTATTTGTTTTCCGCCATACATCAATAATTATTTTTTAATTAAAGAGAGTTGAAAATCAAAAGTAAATAACTAAAAGTGAACGAAGGAAAAATATATAAATTTATTCATAAATAATTTCTACGATATTAATGTGTATAACTCTTATCGACTATCAAACAACCCTAGTGTTTGGCCAAATTTTCAACACATATCCACCTATTTCTCTCATATTTGTACTATACTCTCTCTATTCCTAATTACTTG
Organism: Solanum acaule; assembly: GCA_036250505.1. NCBI lineage: Eukaryota > Viridiplantae > Streptophyta > Magnoliopsida > Solanales > Solanaceae > Solanum > Solanum acaule. The sequence continues at coordinate 19,878 of JAJOOR010012956.1, forward strand.
TCCAATTTTATTTTTTTAATTATCCCTAATTACTAGTGAATATAAAATACTAGTGACATCCAGTCGTAAATCCAAGTGTAGTCCTATACATACTACGTAAAATAATACCATCGAGAAAGTGTAATATAAAATATTATACAGGGGCATTCCGTGTAATTTAACCGTAATATTTATCTGCTCATTCTCGCCGTTGAGATTGAGAGAAGAGGAGGAGACAGCAGCCGGAAAATTCCCCTGATTATATTCCGATCTGTTAAGGGTAAGTTAACCTGAGTTTCTGGTTGTGCATCAGCTAAACCATATGTTCAATTTAGTTTGCATATTACGAATGCAGTTCCACTTTTAGATAAAATTGAAAC
>JAJOOR010012957.1:0-28834 GCA_036250505.1 Solanum acaule
AAAACGTCTTGCATCCACAACCCTAGCTCCCACTTCTTCTTCTTCTTCTCTTCTTCTCTTCTTTCTCTCTTCTTCTCTTCTTCACTCAAGAACCCTAACTCTTACTCTTTTAAAATGGAACAAAAATGATCCACAATCATCCTAACACAGCAATATAACCTCAAAAGAAATGATTTGTGAAAAGACCAAAATGCCCTTAAATTTCCGGACGGACTCCCTGCCAACTGCCCAACTTTCAAAGGGCATAACTCGCTCATACGAACTGGGAATCGAGCAAACTCAGTGACGTTGGAAAGATCGTTCCAAGGACTTTTCAAACATAACTGGAACTACTCCTGGATCATCCTGAGCTAGGAGTTATGACTGTTCAAAGTTGGCCAAAAACTCACTGATTTCCACACTTGGCCGAATTTCCAGATTCTGAATTTTTTTCCAAAAGTGACTACTTCCAATTTCAAGCTTCTTCATATTCATTTTAAATTGTCGTATGTTACAGTATGTAGCTTAAAATTTATGTACAACCGACATAACTCACATTAGTAGTTTGTTATATTGTGGTATGTATGGTAGACATTATAGAAGAGATTTATTGTATGTGCAACTAATGTTTATGAAATATTAATATTATATGGTCATTGAGCCAAGTGGGAAAATGTAAGAATAATTCTTACTTAGATCTCGTTCGTACATTGGTTACTTGATGGACGTACCAGATTAAGTCATAACCTCTATAAATTGGACCTCCCTCCACCCATTAAGGTTACCACATATTCTCTACATTATTTCCATCGCTGACGGTTGTGGTAACGTAAGGCTAGGGCAAGGAGGTAGAAACTAATTTACGGCTAACACTTCCACTTTTCTCTGTGATGATGTCTTCTGCATGAGGTATGTGCCCCTAACGATCTTTATGTAAGATTATTGTGTTCAAGATCCTAATGTGTATTAAAGTATTTAATCTTACAAACCTTAATGATTATAGTTGGTCAGAAGTAACGAGATTTTCTAAATTCCAGGAAGTTATAAAGAACAACATCAGACGATAAATAAGAGACCAAAAAGCCTTGAACAACAACACTTCTAAGTAAAGTGGAATATCACGTCCATACAAGAACAAAATTAACTAAATTCAAATAGAGGACCTTCAGCTCGTTTCTTATGAACCTCCATCAATCTCTTTTTTATTATAGTATGTCATATCATGCATATGTCAAAAATGACCCTAAAATTGTTAACATCATAAAGGTTTTTCCTCATTATCTCAGAACAGTCATTATTATTGTTTATGTTTCATATCATTGGCCCCAACTTATTTGGAATTGAACCATAGTTATTGTTATGGTTATCGTATGCAGTTACAAAGAATTAATGCAACGATCAACCAGTCAATAAGTGGCATCTGAATGGAACTTTTCACAACTGAATATTCTAAATCAAAAATTTGATACATAATATATTAAAATCTTATAGCATAATTTTGTGAGTACTTGAACTCACAAATATCCACAAATAATAATAAAGATGACCTTACTTTCCTAACAATCAAGAAGAAAAATGCATGTTGCTTAACATTTTTTTCAAAAAAATAGTATGTCGGGTTTTATCCAAGGTTATAGTTCACAAATTTAATTGAAAGAAGTCAAAGAAAGAGTTATCACTACACCAAAGATAATCTTAACGATAAGTAATAGCTTAATTGCCGCTAAATATGTATTTGAAGAGGCAATTAGTACTCTATAAATGTCCCTAAAACCTATAGCTACATTGAATCTAATGACGATTAATTAATGTTGGTAAAGGCTCTAGTAGTCTTCGTTAATGTGCATATTTATTGCCAACAAAAATTATTTTTTGTTATAGTATATTTTGGGCATCTAGTAATTTCAAGAAAACTTGATCTCTAATTATGCCTAAAAAGAAGAGAGGAAGAAATATGGCAAAATTAGTCAACTTACGATAAAAGAAGTGGACTAATTGTCTCTATACTAATATTTTAGGAAGAGTGAAATGTCATACAAAATGTTTGTACCTAAAATAAAACAATCATAATAATATACCAATGGTGGCAAGCAAGAGAGCAATCTGCTTGATTCTTTTAACGAACTTCACCATTGGTTCCACATTAGTTATAACATATTTATTATTGTGTGCTATCAAAACTAGCACAGCACACGAGCAATTTTCCCAAAAAATATATGAAGTCTGTAGAAAGGACAAAAGAGAAGATCAATTGTTGGGATTTTTAACAGAGTTAAAAAAAAAAGTCACCAAAATAGCAAAAAGAAGTTGCAATAGTTACATGAATCATTATGGCTTGCAGTAAAAAATTAAACTTCATGGAATAGGAGGAAGAAAACTTTGAGGAATGAAACACACTTCATAAGAAGCTTAATATATTTGAATTTAACTCCCCTATAGCGGAAAAAAATATACAAATAATAGTGGCAGAAATAGAAGTTTTATTTACTAAAGAACCATATGTTATGAATTCAATCATTCCAGCAGCATTATGAGTTGTGGATTGAGAAACACAAGAGTAGTAATGTCACACTGCAATTGAAATCAATTTTCTTTGTTTATTCTTTCTTGTTTTGGTGCCTTGGAATTAAGTGTTGGGTTTTAAAAGGTGTGGATGAAAAATGGAGAGCTATGACTTTTGTGAAAATCTGCGACTTTTTTGAAAAGTTATAATTTTTGTGAAAAGTTGTGATTTTTATGAAAAATTTCGACTTTTCTAAAGAGTTGTGACTTTTATGAATAAGGTTGATCTGTGAGGGCGCCACATAGGCGGGTCTAAGATTCTCTTTATATATATATATATATATATATATATATATATCTACTTTCTTATAAAATTTTCAGTTTGTTCAAAATGAATCTTTAGAGTATGATAAAAATAAAATCATATGTTGCAAGAGATTTTTTTTGAAGAAGTTATAAGAGAAATAAAAAAATATTTATCGATGCGGCAAATCCATAAAAAAATCTCAAGGTGATGTGGATTATAGTCGGATGACTTTGGCCTCATACTAATTTGATATTTTAACACGGGGTAATTGCACACTCCTGCGTTTGGAGTCACCATTTAGTTTTGTCCACTTTAACTTTTTCTTGCAAGTTTATTGTTTTAGAAACAATCCAGATATACGTGTCTGAAGTTGAAAGTATCTATTTGAGTTCAGACATTTTTGACTAACTAGTTCTTCTCAAACACGTGCAATGCACGTGTATTCCGCACTTAACAGTATAAATATTATAAAGTAAAGTATTTGAATTAAATTTTTTTGATGTCAAATGAACATGTGAAGAAAATAACTACATTTTATTTTTTAGAACTATTTTTCTGTACATTAATTTTTATTTTATAAGGTACATAATAGATGAAGTTTTGTTGTTGATTCTCATATTTGACTTTTTAATTGAATGTGTACATAAATCAGTTATTTGACTTTTCATTTTTTTTTTCTTATTGGTTAACTAAAAATAAAAAATAAAAAATATATTAAATATGTGATATCATATATGTAATCACATGTTTACTTTACACCCAACAAAAATATTATTCATATCCTTGTAAATGATTTATAATTTATCCAACTAAACCTAATTCGTTCAAGGATCAATAATAACATTGTGTCATCAGGTATATAGGAGTGATATAAGAATGTGAAAAGTTATTGGGTAAAAACTAAATATAATTAAAGATGAATGATAGAAATAATTAATTTAATAACTAACAGAATTCATAATGCTATAACTAAAGAATGTAAAGGATGTGAATAACATTTGCAATAATTAGTAATAACTAAGAGAATTTGTAATCCATAACTAAATAATTAAAGTGGAATAGCTGAATTTCTTATTAATTATGCATTTACTTAAATAAATAAGACTCATAATTAATCTTACTGTTTATTTAGATAGTTAATTAGATTTCGGAAAAGGGTCATATTTGCTCTTGTACTCCTAGAAAAGGGTTATATTTGTCCTTCGTCATACTTTTTTGATATATTTTCCCCTTCCATCTAACTTTAAGCACATATTTGCCCTTGAGCTGTTAAGTCTCATGTCTCACTTTTATTATCTTATGTGGTGCCTATGTGGCACACTTACGTGGATATATATATATATATATTTCACTTAATATTTCCTCCTAGTTTAATATTATATCTACCCATCTAACCCAACTCCTAATACATTTTTTATTGTCATTTTCCTAAGAGAAGAGAAAATCATGAGACTTTGACAGAGAGAGCTATGGCTTCTCATCCACGAGAAATTGTCTTACTTTGCTACTGTATTTGTGTGTAGTTAAATAGTACTAAAATATGTTGAAAGTATGCCCTCTTTGTACTTAAAACAATGCTTAATTTTTTGTTGCATTTTGTGTGCTTACCTATTTGTGCTAAAAGGGTGCAGATAATGCTGAAAATGATCTAATTTGTAATTGATACTAATGTGACGAACTTGCTGCTCCATTTTGTGTAGAAATATCGTCAAAAGAAATTCTGGAGCTGTGCTTTAAATCTGCATAGATACAACTAAAAAAATCAATAGGAATATAGCTCCACTCTCTCCCTCTATCAAAGTCTCGTGGTTTTCTTCTGCAAAAGTGATGATGAAAGATGTATATGAGTTTGGTTTGATAGGTTAGATGAGTGTATATAATATTTAGTTGGATATAATATTAAATTAAAAGAAAATATTAAGTGATATATATATAACCACATAGGCGTGCCACATGGGCACCACATAGGATAATAAAAGTGATGACATGGATTTAATCGTTCAAGGGCAAATATGTGTCTAAAGTTGGATGACAAGAGCAAATATATCAAAAAAGTATGACGAAGGGCAAATATAACCCTTTTCTAAGAGTATAGGGGCAAATATGACCATTTTCTGATTACATTTTAACTTAGTGTAGGGGCAAAATGGTAATCCAACGTTGCACTTTAAAGTTTCTCGTGCGTTGCACGTTGATTTCATATTATTTAATATAAAATGATAATTTTTAAATGATTCACATATTTTCCTATTTGCTATGCATTTTATTTTATTTTATTTTTAAAAATAAATAAATTAGAGCATTTAAAAATAATATATTTTGAAGTTAGAAGATCTTGTTAACTTGATGATACTTTCTTGACATATATAATACTTTAATTGAAATATAAATATCCACTCAAATATATATCTATATATAAAGATTTGCATATAATAAAAAAAATTATCTCAAAAAATTAGCAACTAAATAAAAATAAAAATTATACTAATACACCCTTCAACCCAACGTCATTATAAATCATATGAATTTTTCTTCGACTAAAATATATAAATGTTTTAAAAAATAAGTAAATTAGTAAAACGAAAGAGAAATGTTTATATAGCAATAACTATTTTTAAGCAAACTTACTAACAATCTCAATAACATAAATGTCATTATAAATAAAGTCATTCTTATGTCTTGAGCAAAACAAAACAACTCGTGACAATTCTGACTCATGAGAAGTTCAATAATTTTTTAAAAAGATATTCAGAAATATATATCTGCATCACAGGAGAAATTGTTAAGAAAAACAAATGAATTTAGACTACTTCACGTTAGCTTCATATATTGAAACATTACATACTACTGTATATATTAAGCAAAAAAATAATTATTATTATATCACCAAAATTATTTCCCTCAAGTAGTCGAGGTTCTAGAATATATCCTCTTAGGAAAAAATGATTTACTTCATCAGAATAGTGGTACCTGAGATTCCACTGATCATCAAACTCACTCAACAACAATAAATCACACAAAAAATATGTAAGTGTAAGAAGAAGAAGAGTAGAAGATTAGAAAATTTTTGTGGTTAAAATATGAGAAGAAATCCCTCTATTTATAGCCAAGAAAGGGTAGTATGAACGTGTGCTTTGGAAAAGTCACAACTCATTTGAAAAGCCACAATCCTTTGTAATAGTCACAACTTATTGAAAAAGTCACAACCTTCTGGGAAAGTCACAACTCATAAAAAAAGTCACAACTCATCAGTAAAGTCACAACCTTTCAAGAGAACATATGTTATTCAATTAGAATTAAATAGATGGTTGTTAAGTAGGAGTATTATAGTAATTTAACATTCAAGTAAGAGAGTTCATGCTTTTAAGGTAGTATAGAGATATAGATAGATAGAGAGATAGATAGCTAGATATAGATTTGCATGTAAAATTAAGGGATAAGGTACAAGTACCTCTAGACTATGACTGAAATCTCAGAAATGCACCTTAACTAAACTAATGTCCTATTACCCCTTGAACTCATTTTTTGTAATTTTGTACACCTTTTTTTCTTATGTGACATCCAAATATCTCTCATGCGCCTCAACTGCGTGGAGTCACAGAGAGTGTCACATAAGCCAAAAGGTGTACAAAATTACAAAAAAAAAAAAAAGAGTTCAGGGGTTAGTAGGACCTTAGTTTAAGTTAAGATGTGTCTCTGTGATTTCGGTCATAGTCTAGGAGGTACTTGTGTCTTATCCCTAAAATTAACTAAATTTTAAATTTCGACATTCATATATTCTTTATATAAGTTTAAATTTTAAACACAAACTCACTTAGTATAATATATATATATATATACACACACCCTCCGTTCACTTTTACTTGTCACTTATTCCTAAAATAAATTTTTATTTTTACTTGTCATTTTTGACATATCAAGAAAAGACAAAAACTTTTTTCCATGTTTACCCTCAACATTAAATACTTATTTTCCAAATTATTTTTCAAGATATCATTTATTAGGATAGTTTGGTAAAATACTTATATCAACAAATATTTTCTTAATGGATGTGTCAAGTCAAAGTGTGACAAATAAAATTGAACATGAAAGGAGTATATGTCAACAATGATTGAAATTCATGTAAAAAAAAATGACTAAAATTTTAGTTATATGGGTCTAATTTTTTTAGTTTTGAAGCATGCACTTTTAGTCGAAATTATCTAATAGTACTACTACTATCAAAGCAAAATAACAGTTACCAAAAATGACCACGTGGACGCTTCCAATTGGTCAAACTTGTTGGGTTCATGTAACATGCATGTATTTACATTTTTTTCTCTATAGTACATAATAATAATCATATACTATATAGTATTAAAACAAATAGTTTAGAGGGATCAGTAATCAGCAGCAATGGGGAGATTGATTTTCATAGCAGTTCTCATGGTAGTGTTAATTGCAAATTTTGCAACTAGTGAAGTAGCTGTAGGTGGTGCTGTTGTTGTTGGGTCTAGTAACCCTATGGAAGGAGATGAATTAGCTATGGTTCAAGAAGAGGAGGATATGGATGGTGGTTTCTCTTCCTTAGATGGAATGTTACAATGGGCCAGTGGCGGATCTATGAAGGGTTGTGGGGGTGCCACGCCACCCCCAAACTTCGACGGAAACTCTATATATACATAGGTATATATATATATAATATTTATATAAATATAAAGCGTGCCATCCACAAAACAAAATTGGCTTGTGGTGCCACGATAGGAGGGCAACTTTAGAAGGTTGAGGTTGCGGGTTCGAATCCCATTTGGCACCCACGGACTCTAAATCCTAGATCCGCCACTGCAATGGGCTATAGGTACTTTACTTTTCCCCAATTCTCCTTTTTAATTTTTTATTTTAAGTTGTAATTGTGAAAGGTTAAATCAAATATTTTGTTCCTCTATGTCCTTGGTGGATAGGAAGTTGTGGAGGACGCGAATTAGGATGATAGGATTATTGTTATAGTATTGTTATGCTATTATATGTTGTTTTTGTTATTTTTTTTTATTGTCTCTTGTACTTCCATTATGACACTGGGTATGTTGTTGTTGTTGTTGTGTCTTTGGTGGATAGATGTACTTTTGTTGGTGGAAGGTAGAAGGGAGCCAAGATTCGAACTTTATGGGGTTGTTTGGTTTGCGGACTAAGTTATTTCATGATACCAGGATTTGAAGTTTATAGGGGTTGTTTGGTTTGTGGACTAAGTTATCTTAGGATACCAAGATTTGAACTTTATGACATTGTTTGGTTTGTAGACTAAGTTATCTTAGGATACCAAGATTTGAACTTTATGGGGTTGTTTAATTCATGAAGTAATTTATCCCGCGATACCAAGTTGGATGGTATAAGGTGTGATATCCGGTACTTATGTTGGTGGAAGGTAGAAGAGGAGCCAAGATTTGAACTTAATGGGGTTGTTTGGTTTGTGTACTAAGTTATCCTAGGATACCAAGATTTGAACTTTAGGGGTTGTTTGGTTCGTTGGCTAAGTCATCCTAGGATACCAAGATTTGAACTTTAGGGGTTGTTTGGTTTGCTTACTAGAAGTTATCCTAGGATACCAAGATTTGAACTTTATGAGGTTGTTTGGTTTGCTGACTAAGTTATCCCGAATTCCAAGATTTGAACTTTATGTGGTTGTTTGGTTCCTTGAATAAGTTGTCCCGGATACCAAGATTTGAACTTTATTGGGTCCTTTGGTGCGTGGACTGAGTTATCCCGGATACCAAGATTTGAACTTTTTGGGGTCTTTTGGTTCATGGACTAAGTTATCCTAGGATACCAAGATTTGAACTTTATGGAATTGTTTGATTCGCATGTTAAACTACCCCGTATACCAAGATTCAAACTTTATGGGGTTGTTTAGTTTATGGACTAAGTTATTCCGCGATATCAAGTTGGATAGGATAGGGTGTGATATTCATGATTAAGTTTGAAATCTAATTATAGTTTGTTTTGTTTAAGGTATGAATTTATATATACTTTCAACCAAATAAAGTGTAAATTTAATGTCAAACTAAATCCTGGAATATCCACCTTATGCCGTGAACTAAATTTTAGAATAGTGATATTAGGTGTTTGTGATTGGGTTATACTTCTTAATACAAATATCCAATGTAGTATGATGACGGTTTCTGGGGTAGGCACGAATATAGCTAAGTGGATCGATATCTTCATTACACGACATTGATTCATGTGGATATGGACTTGAAATTGGTATATCATCTGCTTAAGACTATATATATAGGACTAACCGTTGGATACTTAAGTCTGATTTATATTCTTCAAGAGTTTCTGATTGATATTTATGAATAAATTCATCAGTTTTGTCTAATCTTGATAGCTTGGTGTTTGATAATGTACTTAGTATTGAAATAAAATAAAATGAATATAAATGATTCATATAGTCAATCGCAACTTAAGATGATTGTCATTTCCTATCCTGAAATTTTGCTTTGTTTTCTCTTGTAACTTAGATATTTGATGAATTTATACCATATTTAATTTGACTCGGGACTGGATTAAGTTATTTTGCGATTAATAATTCCATCGTCAATGTGGGATAAAGATAACATAATGATCTCAGGATAAATTCATCCTATAATTAATCTCAGGATTAGTTATTCCATTGTCCCTCTTACCAAACGAACCCTAAGTGATAAATTTAATCTTGAATTTCCAATCTGAAAATGAAAATGAACATCTACTTTTAATATAGTGGGCAAGTATATCAATCGGAGGGAGGAATAAAGAGTCGTTTATTGGTGTGTATCTAAAGAAACTTTTATTTAAATACAAAAATTCACTATCTTTTCATGAATCAATAATTAAAGATGATTCTTTTATCTAAAATTTCTCTTGTTGTCACTTAATGGTTCAAATTACCCTTCTTTCGCAGGGGCTGTTTAAGGTGGACACTCAATCCAATATACCACTGACATTTTGATGAGATGAACATCACATACCACCTCAGCACCGCAAACTAAAGTGACATTCCATATGATGTATTCTTATCAAAATGTGTACCACGTAGAAATGAGATGTTCAACTTGAACGATCCTAACATGAATAATTTTGAACCAATAGTATAACAAAATGATAAATCAATCTTTCACGTATAACAAAAGAGCAAATTTGACCATTGTTTTTCTATTCTGATAAAAAAACATCTAAAACAACTTTATTTTTTGAATTTCATAATTAAACTATTAGATATATGAGTTTCCTACGTGAACTATTGATTATTCACTTTTCTTACCTGAAATATCATTATCGCTCGATAATACAAATACTATTAAAGGTTGGATGCTGTAGTAGGTAGGAATATAAGTCCATGGTTGGACTTGGACCACCATTACAAAAAGAGAAGCCACATATCTAATCTTCTACGATTCACAAGTGGAAGGTTTGAACTTTGAACTCTGTATTGTCATTGTTGAAATTTATTTCTACCAAACATTGATATCAACCAAATAATATGCGGAAAAGGGCCAAAAATATCCTTGAACTATTTGAAAAGGTTTAAAAATACCCCTCATCCATCTATTTGGCTAAAAATACCCTTCCATCTACCTTTTTGGCCTATTTTTACCCTTAAAACTCAACAGATTTTTTAATTATTTTTATTATTATTCTTATATATTACATGACATCTTCTTATTGGATAAAATTAAATTCTCAACCCATTAGATTTTTTCCAACCCTCTCCGATTCATATCCACAACCCATGACCCAAATCCAATTAAACCTAATAATGAATCTGATCCCTTTCTCTCTCTTAAACACATGAATCTTTGCAATTTATCATGTTTAAAGGATTAGTCATTAAATGTATTATGGTGGTTATGGAAGAAGAGCATTGAGAATGCAGATGAAGTAGTAGTAGTGCCAATTTGGCTACGCAATCGATCGCATGAACAGTGACACATCATACTCTCACTTCAATGATGCATCATTATTTTTCTTCTCTTCTAGCTAGCTAGCTACTTCTTCAAAGTAGAGGAAGCAAATTAACGGGGAGTTCATAAAGAACACATATATAGGGATGGGGGTATGAAGAGGAGATTAGCAAGTTGAAAGGGATATGCAAGTAATAATACAAGGTTTTAATTGAATTAAGAGTTTTGGGGTTTGTAATATTTTCTGTTACCTCATTAATAAAAAATATAGTAAGTATATGTGCTCCGTAAAATGTTGAAATGCTAATGATCAATTGGTCGTCAAACATCTGCTACAATTTTTTTTTTTTGAATTCTTCGTTCTCAGATAAATTACAGAGAGATAGGAACCAGATTCATGGGCGGGGATATAAAGCGGGGCGGGTTGATTTTTTTTTAATGGATTGGGATTTTTTTTATCCAATAGGAAGGTGCCATGTAATAAATAATAATAATAAAAATAAAAATAATTAAAAATCTGTTAAGTTTTAAGGGTAAAAGTAGGCCAAAAAGGTGGATGGAGGGGCATTTTCAGCCAAATAGATGGATGAAGGGTATTTTTAAACCTTTTCAAATAGTTCAAGGGTATTTTTGGCCCTTTTCCAAATAATATGTAGTATATTTATATACATTGTCATATTATAATTAAATTATAAATTATATTTATTATGAATTCACTTTAATTTATTATTTAGCCATGATTAATTCATATTCTTCTTTTATATAAATATGAAATGTAGATAATTTTTATCTTTTAGACATGCAAGTACTTGATTGGTGAATATTTCACTTCATATAACATGTTAAGGGTCGTTTGATAGCTGGATAAGAGGATAAATTATTCATATATTAATTTTCGTGTAACTCATATGATGTTTGATAGATATTTTTGTATAGATAAATTTTCACTTTTTAGTTATGCGAGTTCTTGATCGGTCAATATTTCACTCTATATAACATACTTTAGCATTCATTTGATAACTGAATAAGAAACAAGTTTTTTATGTATTAATTTTCATATAATTTATATGATGTTTGATAGGTAGATAAGAATAAGTTACTCATGTATAAAATTAATAAGACGTTTAATTGGCAATTTAGAAATGCGCAGAACTAATACATGAACAAGTTATGAGGAAATTATATGTAGGATAAAAGGTTAAATAAGTAATACATGTATAACTAATATACGAACAACTAATTCATGAATAACTAAACCTTGCATAACTCTAACCAGCTATCAAACGACCCCTTAGTGTAACAATCACTTTATAAAACTTACCTTCAAGTCTTGGAGACACATTCTTATCACATATGATACTAGATACGAGCCTCCATTACATTCGTCCCATTCCAATACAATACATAACATCATCATAAATTTCTCAACTTGTTTAAATTATTGACCCAAGATACTTAAAACTAACTATTGAAATACTTGTATATGAATACACTCTTTTAACTCTGCCTCATGAGTTACGTCACCAAATTTTAACATCCAAACAAGACCTTAAATAGAAGTCTGCTAAAGCCTGTGGACTCACAACTTTGAAGCCACGTTTACTTCTTTTCTTCTTTTTTTGTTTGCGAAAAATACTCAAAATGTTTGCGCATTGCACAAAGTCATCGCTGCCGGCGGCGGACGCCCACCTACCAACGCTGCGGTTCCCAAATCCACGGCGGAGTCCGGCAGTGGAACTTCATTTCGGCTTCAGTAGTTTTTCTACTAGAACATCGAAACTGCAAGTCAAAGCTTTGGACCGGAACAGTAACAACAGTAGCACCGGTGACGGCGTCGGCGCTAGTAAGAACGCCGCTTCATCGCCGTCATCATCGGTTCCGAACACAAACTACGTGGTGCCACTAGACAAGGCTTCGTCTTGCATTACTCGTCCCTTGGCCGAGATCCTACGTGACCTGAACAAGAGAATTCCTGATAACATCATTAAAGCTGATAACAATGATGATCACTCCACCTATATCACCTGGTAATTTCATTTCTCTTTTTTTAGTTTTATAATTTTTTATTTTTGCAGGCACAATTTTAAAATATGTTTTAGTTTAAGAAATTGTTGTTTACAGGATGTTATATAATTTATATACTCTCTGTATATGTAAAAAATAATAATTAAACATTAGAATTCACATGAATTAAATCAGTCTGAAGGAGTATTTAGTTAAGATCAGCTGCCGCAATTTCTGTTGTTGATCTGATACTGAAGACATTGTTAATTGTTTAGGTACCATGCTAACCGGATGTTGAGCTTCTACGCTCCAGGTGCGGTAACATTTTTGTTTAATTCTTCTATCATTAAGTTGTTGTTGTATACTACTTATGACTCTGTTCTATTAATTGTATCATCAGTAGAGAAATAGGATTGAAAAAGTGTGTAATTTGGTCATGTAGATGAAATTGCATTATTTTCTTTTGTCAGAACTAATGGAAACGTTTTGACATGAAATTTGGTGGAAAAGCCCCAATTTTTATTTGTCTGTGATTTGCTAATAAATTGTTTCTTTTGTAAAGGAATTGAGTTATTCTGAGGATGGTGGTCAAGGACCATTACTAGAAGTAGGAATCCCTTGAGCCTAGAACAGAGAACATGTCTTAGATGATGTTCCTGTGCATATGTTCATGGTGACTCTTCTTCTGGATTGGCAGTATTTATGGACAAAGCGTTATGGACAAAATGAGGTGTTACTATCCTCAAAAAAACAAAACCTGAATCGGCACATTTGAAGAAATGCACTTCTCAACCATAGAGACCTCTTCTTTTCTTGTCTTCTTTTATGTTGAAAGATTGTGTCTAGGATTTTCTGTTACTTAACTTCCTCCATCATAAGTTATTGTTTTTTGGTATCCTCCATAAATTGAAAATTTTAAAATAAAGCATAACTAATTCATTTTATATCTTCAAACCTGCAATAGGGCATAGCTTCCAGAGCTTTGACATTTTTAGCTGTTCTACTCAATGCACTTCTTAATAGTCAGTTCTCAAGGTTCCTTCTCCAGTTCCGTATTCCTTTCTCACAGCGTGGAATGATCCCTTCCATTTTCCCAAGCCCTAGGTATAATTAAGGGTTGGGGGCTGGAATGTTCTAACCCTTGAACTTCCTCCTTCAATTCCATGAGAGTTTCTTCCTCTGAAAAGCTGGTTTTGTCAAGAGTTTTGTTAACTGTTGATTGTATGCCATAGGAAATGTCTTTGTTTGGATTACTACATCAAAAACAGAAGAAGGAGATGTCTCTGTTTGGGGTACCCTAAAGCTTAAGCCACAGGTTCTAATTAACTGATAAAGAAAACACAGGTTTTAATTAACAAAATATCTCAAATATCATGTTGTTATGTCTTGGTTTGCACTTCTGATAATGGTGCAATCCTCATTCTTTTTATTAGTTTAAGTTTCTGCAATTTTCTTCAGTCAACAATTTTGGATAACTGAACCTATCTCGTATCTTCTGATCTTTAATGCTTTTCACAATTTTGATACAGAAATGTGGCGATCTGGATTTCACTTTTAAAATTTATTATTGAGATCAAGCTACTTATATCTCTGGGGAACATGAGCTTGGACTTTGGAAAGATAGTAGATATATGATCCATTCATCTTTAATGCTAGTTTTGACTGTAGCTAAATTAGCATCTAGACAAATTTCACCCTTGATATTGTTTAGTTTGCTGTCTAGATGAGTTGGGAAATATGGGATAACCAATGGACAGCAAGCAGTCTTGAAATTCTTACCCACCAATTTTTTTATTGGAAACACCTAAAGTTGTCAAGCATATTTTATTCCTCAGCAGTATCCAGCAAAAAAACATTTGTTTCCAATGTGTCCAAGGCAGATGAATCAATGATATTTCAGAAATTTTCAGTGATTCTTGTTTCCTTTGTTCTTCTTCTCCTTCCATCCTATTATTTCCTTTAACCTTCTCATGTCTGCTTGCTCCTCACTGTTTTGCATTTCTCACATTCTGCCCTGTCAATAGACATCCTTAAAATAAATCTATTTTTTTGATAACCGTGCTGTCTGGGCCAGCTTGTTCGCACCTCGACTAATTCTACAGGATAACTGCCACCAATAACAGGTACCAGGTAACTTTGTTCACCATGGCTAGTACACATGGGAAGAACTCATGTGCTGCCTAAGTTCTACCTAAAAGAAAATATGTGGTTAGCTGATGTCCATATGTTTGTTTTTGGTGCTAAAGTTTGTAGATCCTGCAGAATATCCATTTATGAATTCGTTTTTCTTCTTCCAATTGGAAATGACATGCTTCTTCTATCTGATCGGCCCTATAAGTCTACCTTCAATTTTTTTGTTGCAACATTTTTGCTCTAGTTCTCTTAATGTTTTCACTTCACTGTGCTGATGCTTAATCCCTTGCCCTTGTAACTTCTATGAGGCATTTCCATTTTTGGTTTAATAATATGTGTTGCAAGCTTCATCATAATGGTTGATTTGTTTTGTACTTAGCTATTATTGTTTCTGAGTTTTTCTGGAAATGACTAGAAAAATATGTGCAAATGACCTTAATGTGGCATATCGGACGACTGGTGTATACACTGGGAATTAATTTTGGTGTTCTGAGCATATGTGATGATTAAATTTCTTTTGACAGGCTGGTGTGGGGAAGTACGAGATGTCATTTTCTCAGATAATGGAAGTGTGACAGTTGTTTATCGTGTCACTATACGCGGATCAGATGGAGAGGTATGATCATTCCTCCGAATAAGTGCCTCATCCTTTTTTTTCTATCCCCACCCCCCCTCTTCCTCTTCCCCCTTTACAATTTCTGAATATGCTTCTATGTTTGATTATAATCAGCAAGGGCCAAGGAGACTTGATCAAGAATTGACTATAAGTCTTCCTTTTTTTGAAGTAAATCATTGTGCAGCCAATATGGCTTGTTTGTTTTTGTTGTTCCAACATGAAATGCCCATTCTTTATTTTTCCTTTATTGTAATTCATTTTAATTGCCAAATGATGAAGTGGTAGAATTTTTGGGCTCTAGAAGATTGAAAACCTAAATCCGCTAAAAAACTGAAGTACAAAGTTGTTCCTATGAGGATTTATGAAACTAGCTAGTATATGATTAAACAAAGGTAGTTAAGATGTATTCGATGTAGCTCAAAGCTTAAATAAAAATGAAAAACGTCATAGATGCCCTTAAAATTCCTCAAAGACTTCGCAGATCTTGAGCTTGAAGTATTGAATTTGTCAATGTAAGGCGGAGGCCAACCTATCATCTGCCACGTAAGATAGCCTTGTTAGATTTTTTAATGTCTAATAAAGATTGCAGCTAGTTTTCCTCTTACTATGAGTATTTATATTTATGTTTGCGGGAGCTTGCGGGAGCTTTACTATATGCTGTAGATTTGTTGATTAAATTCAGGTCAACGACTCCATACACCGCATATACATTGTTTATGTCGTGTTGCCAGTCTGTGAGGATTTAGACTTGCATGTATTTAAGTTGTGATAAAACCCTACTCCACTTTTTCTCTTCTACATCCAAAATTTGGGTCATCTTTTGATTGTGAACACAAACCAGTAATCTTCTCAGACATTAGTTGAGATGCGCTCAAGTTGATCTAGACACCACCATCATCAAAATAATAATCATCTTCTCTGACATGAAGAATACTGCTGTAGCCAAAGTCTAAAGTTTCATTTCACACTTCTGATGTGAGTCTATTAGAACTTATTGAAAAGAAAATTAATAGTTGGTCCAAATTTTTGAAGGTTGTGTCTTCTTAACTCAGCAAAACAATTCTTATGTTTGTATTTCTTATTTCTCAGATATGCAGATTTTCTAAAATCCAAGTTTGTATTTCTTTGTAATTTTCTAGGTAAAGGTTAAAGCTTAGTTCATTCTGTCCCTTACTCTTGATCGTCTTTGGCTGGTATTAGCCAGTAGGATTTATAGGATTTCTGTTACCTAGCTGGTTTTGGAGTTTTATCCTGGAATAGGAGTAGGCCTACAAACTCCACCATAATGCATATGTTTCAGCAAGGTTGCCTTGATTGTTTATTGTGGGAAGTGATACCCTTAGTTGCGTGAACTCTTCACTTTTGATACCGCACCCGTCTCGGATTCTCCAAAAATACACTACTTTTGGCGAATCCAACACGCACCCGTTGGCATTTTTGATGAGTCCGAGCAACATAGGTGATACCTTTCACGTTTGATAAAGTGGGATTGCATGGACAGGTTTAGTGATTTGCTAAACGGATGGTTGACTGGCTGGTTTCTGTGGCTAGTCTTCGTCTTATTCAGCATTGAAAAATAGACAGCTAATCTACCTGGATCATTGCAAGAACTTCGGTATATTAGGCAAAGGCCTTCATCTGAGTATGTTGATAGACCCATCTTCTTCAAAATTGGAGCATAGGGCTTTGGTCTTGGGGTAAGAGCGTGATGTGTGACTCAAGTGTACACCATTGGGTCAAATCCTACTGTAGACAAAAGCTTGTTATTTAAGTAGAGAGGTAGAGGTCCATTATCCACCAAGTATTGAACGCGTGCCACTTTGTCCTCAGGATTTCTCATTTATAAATAGGAAAACAAGGGGAGGTTTTAGGTGAACACTTTGTTGATTTCACATCTATTTTTGGTAGCTAATGTCTTTGTGCTTGAGTGTGTTCTATTTTGGTGTATGTAAGAACATATGTGGCAGAAGGCAAAGGCGCAGGGGGGGCAGGAGTGGAACGAGCAAGTGGAAGAGGTTATAGTCTTGAGCAAGACAAGATTGCATGATTAGATTAAAAGTTCCGCATGAAAAGGCAGACTAAAGCAACTGTTCACTATTCTATTTTAAGGACCATGTCTCTATTATATTGGTCCTAGCTTACATGTAGGTTGCGGGCCCTGTGTCCTTTCTGCTTTAGGTAAGACGGTGACGCATACACTCCCAACCATCACTAAAGGTGACCTTTATTTGGCTCAAGTATCATGTGTTATTGATGTTGTAAACCTACCAAGATGGAGAAATCTATCGATAAAAAATTGATCTTGCTAAGTTTTTGAAAAACACGCAATTTTGTTCTACTTTGTGTGCTATCTCAGTTTAGCTCCTAAAACTTCCAAGTTCCGATAGACACTTGTCCTGTTGAATTTATGTTGGAGTCATAGTCACTGTGGTTCCTTTTTTTGATGTGTGTACTTGTATTCTTGTGATACATTATTCTAGGCACACCGCGAATCAACTGGAACAGTATCACCAGGCAATGGCCAGTACACAGATCTAGTTGCTGCTGCTGAGGAGATGGCATTTTGCAGAGCATGTGCTCGTTTCGGGCTTGGTTTATATCTGTATCATTAATAAGAATAGTCTACAAACTGGACAGTTTTGAAAATGCTGTTGAAGGTCCTTGTACACCACAGAGCAAGAAACATGATGAAATATTTATTACGCGGGATGATGTAAAAATATTATTCCTGAGGATTGTTATGGTCATGGAGAATGAGGCCTCAAAATATCAAAAATAGTAAAAGATATCAGATATTTTCTATTGCTTTATCTATAACTTATTTTGCCCTGTTCTACAGAAGTGTATCGTATGTATTTGTTAGATTGTAATGCCTCAGTAATTGATACTATTTATATTATTTTTTTTAGAAATAACGTCCACTGATCACTTTCCGATTGAAATTTCATAACAGTGACCGAGCCGACAAGTGGTGTCGTAATTTTACTCCAAACTCCAAAGTGAATCGATGACAAAATACACTTTCCCTACAATAATTGGGGTAAGTGTACAAATATTCGATTTTAGGTAGGGATGGCAAACGGGGCGGTTGCGGGGCAAATCGCACAAACTCGCAAAGATTTCTGCTCCACCCAACGTAGATATATTTTTTTCATTTTAATTGAACTTTTCAATTATTTATTTGGTATATTAAGATACACATTATTGATAGTAATATAATAATAAATGCTATGCTAAGAATTGATATACAAAATAGTTCGCAACTGTACATGATTTCATTTATATATTTTATTACCAGATTTAGTTTTAATCTTCTTTAATTTTTTAAAGTTGTAGTACTACTTTACAATATATATTTTTTCTAATTAAATCGATTTCAATTTCTAATTATGTTTATGAGCTTCATTATTCCTGTTCTAGTTTGCTACGTCGATGAAATTTTTAAATAAATTTGAATTTAAATCTATTCTTACTAATTGGTTCAAGAAATCTGATTTAATTCCAATTTTTATTTTATTTTTGAAGAACTTTCATATAATCTAACAGGATATCATAAATTATGAGTAACGAGTCATGTTTTCGATGCTAATTTGTTTCAAGAAATTCATAAATTTAAGTAAAATGATTTTTTTTTAAAAAAAATTAACCACGGAATCTTCAATACAGCACCTTCTTATACAATTGTCACTTTCGTACTTCATTTTGAATTATCACTGTCATATACTTTTTTCATCTTCTTATGGAGGGAAACTGAAAAAATAGAACAAGACAACAATGACGTTATATTTTCTTTAAAAATGATACATAAAAATTTAATGGAAAGATAAAATCTGAAAAAAGTTGCGCCATAACCCAATATGAAATTGCTGATTGAAAATTTAAATATGTAATCCGCCCTGCATCAATATTTTTAAGTAGTCCAACCTGCTCTGCTCCGCACTTGTCCCATCCATTGCCATCCCTAATTTTAGGACCACAATTTAAAGAATAGCCGAAGTTTAGTTTTAAAGTTTAGTCTCTTGAGAATTAGATTTCATACTCATTTTTAAAAAATTAATCATTTTTAAATTCATGTATGATTTACCCTTTATTACTAATTTTTCACGTTATTAATCTATGCATAATTACTTCTCACATGACTAATTTATGCGTAACTGTTGACATCAAATTTTAGTATGATATTTTCAAATATAATATTTTTAAATATTTTATTCATCAAATAGTTAAAAATACATGTTTTGTAATTTTAATGTAATTTGTTGATAATTATCCTAATTTTTCAAAATATTAGGATTTTTATCAGTTAATTCTATTTATATATATTTTTTTGGTCACAATCAGTTGAATGTATTGTGAATATTTGTTAGGTTTGATCAAATAATTATTTTCTATTAAATTGTATTTTTTTTACATGTCATTCATTTTATTCGTTACATTTGTGTCACGCCCCGAGCCTACACCCTGGGCGGGACCGGCACTTGAAGACCATCGCTGGCCTTAAGCGAACCCTTGGCCTGACTTTCTTAACTCAGTGGAAACTTAACTCAACAGAATAACTCAATGCAAGGAAAGGTCATAAAACAACCTAACTGATAAAATATGGCCCAAAGGCAACTCGAGTCTCAAAATAGAATATTTATATATATACACAAATGAGAGACTCAATGCTAACTGATTGACTGTCTATGAAGCCTCTATAATACTGAGATGGATGTTGGGACAGAACCCGCAACATCCTAATAAAGCAAAACTAGGAACACAAAATAATCGAGTCCTCCGGAAGGCAAGGAGGCTCACCACTGACTCTGGAGTGCTCAGCTGGATCAACGGCATGCTGGATGCTGATCCTGGGTACCTGCGTCTGCATCATCATAAGATGCAGGCCAACTGGCATCAATACATTGAATGTACGAGTATGCGAGCTGGAAAGCTAAACAACATAGGCTAGAAGGAAATCTGGAAGAAACTGAATAACTTACCTGGCTCAACTCAACTCAACATAACTGACTCATTTCAATATAAAGCAATTTAAAACAAGTGCAATATAAAGAAAAGCTATTTAAAACATACTATAAACTCTGTGTGTATACAAAGATACAATAAGTCTGAGATGTATGTAGAAATACAAATGAACTGATGTATATAAAAATACAATGATTTCTGTGGGAGTTTCTCTAACCGACAACCATCATATAAAAGCTATAATGATGATACAACGATCAACCTCACGCTGCCAGAGCATCCTATACCCGGCCAAAGGTATAGGACCTGAACTGCCTAATGGACCCACTAGTCTAATTTGAAAAGAATTCATCTGAAAAGTATGAACCTCTTCTACCCATGATGGCTATATGGTTCTATGGGGGCTATGGGTTCTTTGAACGCTCCTCCAATTCGGTGCTCAATACTACTCCCAAAAATGTACTGCCTCTTATAATTTTAAAACATATTTCTTCCTGCTGATTTAAGATAATTACTCAAAACTTAGCTCAAAGGCTATCTTGGAAATCTCAGTTTCCTCTCTTGCTTCATTTAGAAAGCGATTACTCTTTTTCTGGAAAACTAGCCCGAAGGCTCTTTGGAAATCTCAGTTTCTAATCTTGTTTAAATGTGAAAACATTTCTTTAAAACTTCTTTAGGAATACATAGTTCCCTAATAACTTTTGAGAACTGAACTCAACGTTATACTCTTGGCTTAACTTGAAACTCTATACTCTTTACTTAACTTGAAACTTGAGCCTTAAATGAAGTTAAAACGTTCAATAAAGACTCTTGAAAATACTTTAAAGACTTGCTTTGACTTACTTCTTAACTTCTAGACTTGACTCTAACTTCACTTGACTTTGATCCTAACTTTCTTGAATTGAATTATGGATTCAAGAATTATGATTTGTGTTTGGAAAGACCTCATGATGTTTAGGAATGATTTAGGACAGCTAAACTTAAGAAAAGTTACGAAATTAAATTTTGAAACAGTGGAGTCCGCGTCCTGTCCGCGACGCGGAGCAAATTTTTGTTCACAGGGGGAACAAGTCCGTGACACGGACTTGTTTCATGTAAGTTGCCCGACTTTTCTCCTTTGTTTTTCCAACTCTAAACCCTCTTAACTTCAAAGGTTCTTTCCCCAAACACTTAATATCATCAAAACCCTTAATATACAATAGATTCAACTCGGAATTCCATCCGGAAACATGTCCCAAATCAACAAGAAACTTCAACACAACCACAAGACTTCAACAACCACAACCACAAGACTTTAACAAACACAACCAAATCTTTTCTCGGAAATTAAAACGAGTTTGGCGTGTGGGGGAATGAACCAACCCAACACTATGATCTCACATACCTTAATAGGGATCACCCTCGACGAAAACCACGACGAATCCTTGCTTGTTCTTCTCTTTCTCCTCTTCTTCTCCTCTTCACTCACAAACCCTTACTCTTACTTTTTAAAAGGAAAAACTGAATTAAAATCAGTCTAACACCTTAATATAACCAAAAGAATTATTTAGGGAAAAGACCAAAATACCCTTACAAATTTAGACTAAACTGCCCTGTGCCAACAACCCAACTTCCAAAGGGCACATAACTCACTCATAAGAACTCGGAATCGAGCAAACTCGGCGGCGTTGGAAAGATCATTCCAAGAGCTTTGCAAACATAACTGGAATTACACCTAACTCATCATGAGCTAGGAGTTACGACCGTTCAAAGTTGACCAAAAACTTACTTTTTTCCGTACTTAACTAAATTTCCAGATTTGAATTCTTTCCAAAAATGACTATTTCCAATTACAAGCTTCTTCATAGTTATTTCAACTTGCAAGATGTTACAATTTGTTACTATTCATTTTATTTGTTTTTAGCGCAGTCTAGAAATACAATTAAATATGGATTAGATTGCATACATATATATTTTATTAACCGATGATTTTGGTCCACAGTTTTAAGATAATGATATTGTACTATTAGTGATTTTCAATTTTCTATTGAAGCAGTAGTTTGTTAGTTAAGGGCATGTTTGACATTGCTGCTAAAACTACTTATTTTCATAAGCACTTTTTTACAAATAGCTTTTCAGAAAAGTGCTTTTGAAAAAAAAAAAATTGTGTTTGGCTAATTCATTTGAAAAGTGTTTTTTTATATGCAAATTGTGTTTGACTAATTTTTTTTAAAAAGTGCTTTTGAGAGTCAATTACAATTAAGGGCAAATATTAATGTACTTTTAATAATTAAAATTTTACTTTTATTAAATTAAAATTTTCATATTCAAATTTTCAATCAATATTATACATTTTTTGAAGGGTTAAAATCTTTAATTGTTTTTTTTTTCTAATCTTACAAAAATATTGTTGCTACCTTCTTCTTGTTTTCTAATTTTGTAAAATAATACGTAAACTAAGAGATAAAATAATAATACATAAAATAAAATAAGATGCAAAATTTATTTTATAAAAATAAAAAATAAAATTATTAAATGAAATTTAACCTAAAATATGAGATATGTTAATTAATTAATAATATATATAAGTAAATATATGTATATGAAGGGACATTTTAATTTTTTTTTTATGCTTCTGCTTTTATTTGATTTTTAAGTCAGAAATTTTTAGCTTTTTTTCAATAACAGAAAAACTGTTTCTACTTTTATTTAAAAGCTTTACAATGTTGCCAAACACCTAATTTTTTTAAAAGAGTACTTTTTTCTATAAAAAAAAAAAATTTCTGAGCTCCCAACATCATTGTCAAACAAACTCTAAGTTAGGGATGATTGATAAAATTGTAGGAGTAATTTTCAGATTTTTTTAATCTCCCAAAAGTTCTCTTTTATTGTTTTTCATTTTTTTGAGCAATCGCCGGAGCTCCGCCAAAATCTGGCGAGTCCACCACCGAAAAGACCCCAGTTGCTCTAACTTGTTTCCTTTGCCAATTTTTTCGGTGAAAAGTCACCCAAAAACCAACCCGTTCCTCTCTTCACTGCCCCATCTTCTCCGACAAGCCTCCACCACCCAACCCCACTGGTCAACCCTCTCCTCACTGCCGCCAGAAAACCAGCCAATCAAACGACCTCCAAGTCCTAAAACCCCCTTCCTTTTCCCTTTACGATTTCCGGCAAAACAGCCACCGGAAACCTCCACTCTCCTACCATCTTCTTCGACAAAGAAACCAACCAACAACCTCAGCCCCTTGCTTCACTGTTTCAGCCACCAAACGACTCCATCTCCTCCACCCAGACCAACACCAAAACGACCTCCTCCACCACAAAACCCCAAACCTTCCACCAAACAGCCCCAAACCCGCCTGAAACCGCTACTATTCTCTTCGTCGCTCCAGCAAAAACCATTAACTCCAAAACCCCGACCCAAACTAGCAACAACTAGACCTACTTTGGCAAACAGCAGCTCCAAACAATATCTCCGGCGACCGACCAGGCCGTAACTCCAACAAGAAGTTTTTCCTTCGGTAACTTTATCTCTATACTATACTGTTTGTTGCCTTCTTTCTTTTATTTTACTTCTAACTAATCGCGAGTATTGATTGAATTCCATTATATTTGCTCTATTTTTGTTATTATTTCTAGTTACGAAAATTGAATATTCTCTTAAATTTTTATGGATTCACTGTTCTAAGTCAGTAATTTTTTTTGGGACAATAAGTGGAAACTTATGTAAATGTATAATATAAGCTTCATTTTGCTCTTTATTGCTTTAGAAATGGTTTCTTTAGCATTTTACTTGTTTTATGTTTTATTATTGGGTTCTTTGTAACGGCTTGTTTGGATGGTTGTTACTATTTGTATTGTATTGTTTCGTTAAATTCATCCTTAGGTAACAACTTAAAGTCCCATTTTGTGTAACGATCAGTTTCAAAAACAACAACATAGCCCGTGTGATCTCACAAGTGGAGTTTGGGAAAGCAAGCTTCTTTTGCTTATTTATAAAAGAAAAAACAAGCTTCTTACTTATGCAACTGTTTACTCTTTCCTGAATTGGCAGCTGATTGGTTCTGGTTTGCAAAGAAAAAAAATGTTTGACTGATCATATAGTGATTGTAATGTGGGTATGCTTATCATTCTAAAAAAAAGTGATTGTAATGTAGTTTGTTAAATGTGATGCCACATTTTGAACCTTTTTTCACTCACTACATAGGAATGGAAAAGCTGTCATTTGGAGAAATGACAATCTTAGTTTTGTTGGAACAACTGGTGCTACTTTTTGGTTGCACAAACAGGCTGGTAAGGAGAGTGCCTATATCTTGTCCGGATCAATAGTGCCATGTCTGTGCTGAGGTCAATATTGCCATGTCACAGAGGCAGGTAAGAACAATGTGGTGTAACCTTATCTTATGGATTTGTATCTTATTACTGCAAGCATTTATCTAAATCGTTCTTGTTTGATTGAAGATGTCGCAAGACATCTATCTAACATTGCTTAGATTTTGCCACATCTATCTAACATTTATCTACATTATTACATTGAGACCACACTACATTACACTCCTTTTCCAACTAGGACACTACAATACAATTCTTTTCTAAGTAGGATTCTATATACTATTTCTATTCCTGTTACTATTCTAAGTTGGATGGTATATATTATTCTTGTTCCTATTCCTATTTCACACTCTCCCTCAAGCTGGTGCATACAAGTCATATGTACCTAGCTTGTTACAAATGTAATTAATACGAGGACCAATGAGGGACTTGAGGAAGATATCTGCAAGTTGATCACTTGACTCACAAATTTTGTAACAATATCTCCTGACTTCCCAAACCAAGCTTGAGAAGAGCGTTTCAGACCATAGAGTGACTTGCGCAATCAACATATAAGGCTACTAGACTCCCCCTAAGCAACAAACCAAATGGTTGCTCTATATAGACTTCTTCATCGAGATCATCATGAAGAAAGTATCACTGTAATTCATTCCAAATATTTGAGTCTATCCTTTTGGCAAAAGTGAATCTAAAACAAAGAGAATATTGCTGGAAAACTCAGATTTGTCGGAAACTCAGATCTGTTGGATTTTGCACAACATTGACAAAGTTGAAACTATGTAAATCAGATCTGAGGAGTCACTGAAAAGATGCACGGTGCTACGTAAATTAGATATGAGAAAGTAGTCCCCAAAAAGATGCACGATGCTACGCAAATTAGATATGAGAAAGTAGTCACCGAAAAGATGTCACAATGCTACATAAATTATAGCCCCCTAAAGTTGGCATCAATTTTCACTTAGACGCCTCATCTAGGCGATGTTCATTTTAGACACTTCATGTAAGGTTTCGTTGTGTCATTTTGACACTTTTTGTTGACTCAGCAAAACATGTGTTACACGAATTTTATGCGTGTGAAACGTTTTTTTTTCTTAGAAAATATTTTTGCTCTCTTCTTCTTCCTCACTCTTCTTTTCCTACAACTTCTCCACCTTCCATCACCCTCCATCACATCCACACAACTTTTTGAAAAAAATTCTGCAAAATTTTGTTGGGTTACATCATAATTCAATTTCTTCAATAAAAGAGTCAATTTCTTTAGCAACCTCACCAGAAAAAATGAAGACCATCACCATTTTCTAAGAATTTGTGATACTCTTTTTTCTTTTTAAAATCAAATCACATAAATTTTAAGCTCTACTATATTAATGGTGTCTGCTACTACAACTAAATAAAAAACTTCAGCCCCCAAGAATAATGAAAAGTTCTCTTAATTTTTAGTTTAGTTTTCTTACTGCAAATTACCCTAATTTTCTGGGTCATTAACAACGAAAATTGGAGGAACAAGCCATTACACTCCTTGAACAACATTTTCCCATAGCATTCATAACTAAATCCCCAATTTATTCCTCCGTCTGCATCTTCATCATATAAATAATATTGTTATTTTTCTTTCAAGATGCATTTCGATTTTCAAGAAAGGAGGAATTAAGGAATGTAACACGAGGAATCAAAATTTTGTATAGCACAAGAACACATGAATTTTAATGGGTTTGAAAAAGAAGAACACAAAGAAAGAACTAGAAGGCACGAAAAAGAAGCAGAAAATGTGGGTGTGGCATTAGGGTTAGATATTTTGAAGAAAAAAAAAACAAAGTAAAAGTGAGCTTTTTAAAAAAATAAAAAAATTCTACATGTCACATGTTGATTCATTTATTTTTCCACGTAAGAGGCGTTTGGATACACACACTTGAGCTAGTTTTGAGAATATAAAAAAAGTGTCAAAATGACACAACAGACCTCCACATGAGGTGTTTAAAATGAACAAAGCTTAGTTAAGGGGTCTAAGTGAAAATTGGTGCCAACTTTAGTGGGCCACCGATGGATTTGGCCTAAATTAAATATGAAAAAGTAGTCACCGGAAAGATGGCATGGTGCTACACAAATTAAATATGAAAAAATAGTCACCGAAAAGATGGCATAGTGCTACACAAAAGTAAATAGTCATCGAAATGATGGAATGATACTACAAAAATTAGATATGAGAAAGCAGTCACCGGAAGGATTGGCATAGTGCTATATAAATTAAACATGAAAAAATAGTCACCGGAAAGATGACACGGTGCTACACAAATTAAATATAAAAAAATAGTCACCGAAAAGATGGCATAGTGCTACGCGAATTAGATATAAGAAAGTAGTCACCGGAATGATGACACGGTGCTACACAAATCAGACATGAAAAAGTAGTCGCCGGAAAGATATGAAAAAGTAGTCGCCGGAAAGATGGCACGGTGCTACACAAACACTGACTGATACGGGGTTGACACAAAACAACCCTAGAAAGTCGTAGGAAGTTGATGCATGACCTTTCTGGCTAAGTTGTCTTCCCCTGAATATCGTGTTCATGCATATATCATTGGCCCTACTTTGGTTAACATAACCAATGGCAAGACGGGCAGCATATATGAATCATAGCCGCCCACCAGCAGCGGAATCTTGTTTTGATTTTCTACCAACATGTAGGAGCTTTGATACCATGTGAGAAGTATAGAAAAAATAATAATATTGAATTGTTCTCTCTACATTATTATACATTGAGACCCTATTATAGACACTACATTAAGACTCCTTTTCCAGTAGGACACTACAATACAATTCTTTTCTAAGTAAGATTCTATATACTATTACTATTTTAAGTAGGATGGTATATATTATTCTTGTTCCTATTCCTATTCTAACAGGTGGAATACTAATATCACAAACAACAACTGTTGTATGTGATACAATTGATAGGTCAACTTCAAATGAAGTAAGATCACAAGTATTGCCAACCTGCTGTTTTCTTGGTTTGAAGGAACTGTTTTTGCTCAAATCACATGGTCATAGATCGATCTAAAGAGTATAAACTTCACTCCTGTGATACAACTTGCTTCATCCGTACGTAGTGACACCAATTACAAAAAGTTTTATGCCTCATGGTGATCAAACCTCAAACAATTTTGAGATGTAGAATTTGCTAACTTTTCAATGTTATGGTGGTAGGTGGTAGGTCATCCTAGATGATTTAACTAACTAATAAATAGCTACCCTATGACACTGTCTAGATAAGGGTAATGAACCCTCAAGCTGCTGCAAGCGCACTGATGTACTTCATTAAAGTTTAGCATTTTTTATATCAACATAAAATGACACAATTTATTCCTTGTAAAACAGTAACTCGGATTGATGCTCACACCAATTAACCAAGTACATAAGCTGCTATGCCAGTCTGTGATGCTAGTTTGTGTTAATAATGTCAATTTTTTCTCTGTGTAAGAGTTACTTTTTGATGAGCTAGGCGAAATGAATATAACTGTAGTGATAAAATGGAGAATGGATAAAGGCATGGGAAGAAAAGAGAAAGGAGAGAAAAAAGAAGAATACAGAGGGAGAAGGGAGTGAAATAATGAGAGAGGGAGAGAGTGATAGAGAGAATGAGAGAAAAGCATAATAGAGTGGAGGAGAGAGAAAGAAATAAAGGGTAAGAGAAGGCAAAAGAGGAAGAAATAGAGGAGAGAAAGGTGAGAGGGAGATTGTGATAGCCTCAGTTCAATTTGCGAAGTTATATGTCTTCAAAAGAATATACGGGTTATATCTACAGAATAGGCAGCTCTATAATTTACAACTCGTGAAACAGTAAGTCTCTATGATAGATAAAATACAATCTAAACTAAATAAACAAAATCAAACAAGAAATGCTGGTTATGTTTCTTTTATGGCTACATCAAATGTATTCATTGGAAAGTAGAAATAAGAGTGCAAAGAAGAGGAGAATTAAGTCTTTAATCAAATACTTAAGTCTTAACATAACATCAACATTAGCGGAACAGAGACTTCTAATTTCCTGAATGAAAAGGTCGGGGGGGGGGGGGGGGGGGGGGTAAAAAAGGGCAAAAGGAA
>JAJOOR010012958.1:0-17021 GCA_036250505.1 Solanum acaule
ATTATAAATTAATTAAGTTTAATATAGTTCTAATTAATTTATATTAAGTTCAAATTAATTAAGGTCAATAAGATTTTCAAGTACTACAAAATTCTAATGAAGTTCAAATAAAATCCAAGTTCTAATAAGAATAAAAATTAAGTTCTAATAAATTAAAGTCAACAACATTTCAAGTTCATATCCCTAATTAAGTTCAATTTATAGTAAATTCAAGTTATAATTAATTATAAGTTCTAATTAAGTTGTAATTCAAATCTCTAAAATTCCAAATTCAAACTAGCTAGCTAGTGTCCCAAATTCAAACTATTAATTAGTCCTAAAATATCAAATATAATTCAAACTATTAGTCCTAAATTCCAAATTCAAACTAGTCTTAAAATTACAAATTGAAAGTACTCCTAGAATTCAAAAATCAAACTAATGCTAAAATCCCAAATTCAAACTATTAGTAGTCCTAAAATCTCAATAATAATTCAAACTAGTCCTAAATTCAAAATTCAAACTAGTATTAAAATCACAAATTCAAACTAGTCCTAAAATCCCAAAATCTAACTAGTGCTAAAATCCTAAATTCAAACTAGCTAGCCATTCCTAATCCCAAATTCAAACTATTAGTCCTAAAATCTCAATAATAATTCAAACTAACTCAAATAATACCCAAATTCAAACAACTCCTTAAATACCCTAATTGAAACTAATCTTACAATCCCAAAATCAAACTAATTAACTCAAGAAATACCAAAATTCAAACAAATCCTAAGATACCCTAATTCAAACTAACCCTAACATTAAAATTTTCAATTCACAATCAAGAAACACAAACTAACAATCAAATAATCCCTAATTCAAACTAACAATCAATAAACACAAAATCAATAAACTAATTACAATTAAATAACTAACAAAATCAAATAAATTAAAAATAATTGATTTTTTTTTATAATAAATAAAACCTTAACCCTAAAGGAGATCAAGGAGAGAATGAAGAGAGAGGGGAAGGAGGCGGCGGTAGCTTCGACAGGTGAGACGGTGGCGGCAGCTCCTCACGACTCCAATCGGCGGCAGCAACTGACGGAGGGACGGCGGCAACAGAGTGGGAGACAGGGAGAGCAGAGGATTTGAGAAAATAGAAATGAGGGAGAATGGGGGAAAATCATGTCTGTATATCAGATATATATTGAAAAGCGGCAGACAACATCTCTAAGTCCGTCGCTTTTCATTAAATAGTTGACCAAACAATTTGACCAAAAAGCGACGGAAGTATTTGACCAAATAATTTGACCAAGAAGCGACGGACATAAAGAAGATGTCCGTCGCTTTCATAAAAAAATAATTAGTAAAATAAAAAAATTCAAAAGCGACGGACGGTGTGGCTATTGTTAAATTTATATATAATTATTTTTAATTAAAAGTCACGGACAACGTCTATATTTATATTAAATAAATAATTATTAATTTTATATATATTTGGCGCAAAAATCCGCGGAAAAAAGCGACGGACTAAGAGATGATGTCCGTCGCTTTTTGTAAAATAATTATTTTTATTAAAAAGCGATGGACGGTGTGGCAAATGGCGTCGCTTTTTGGAGCGACGCTATCCGTCGCTTTTTTGTCCGTCGGTTTTTAGCAGTTTTTTAGTAGTGATAACATATACATTGTCGTTGCTCCATCCTTGCTTATCGGTACAACTCTATTTTTTCTAGTCATTTATTGTCTATCGATCATTGGTGTTCTGTCATTTCTTTCGAGTGGTTATGATTCGACGATGATGTTGGCAAGATAATCATGCCACCATTTCTTCGCAAACTCGCATATTGTGGGGTCGCAAAGTGAGCTGATGGTAAATTTTCATTAAAAAGTATTTAATGCATATACATGTGAACATAGAATGTTTATTTGCTCGAAAAATAATGAATGAGTAGTTCGTACATGATTCATGAATTTCATATAAGTACGAAACGCTTCATATCATAAAGGACATCGAAGTAACAGATGAGAAGGTAATGAAAATGAAAGAGAGAAAAAAATTACATTATTCATGGTTGGAGTGTGAATGACAAATAAATTCTCCAAAGTAAGAAATTGTATGGAGAAAAATACCGATTATGCACTATAATTTTCTAATGTAACGATTTCTTTTGCTAATTGTTGCTTATATTTAACTCATTTATTGCAACACACATCTAAAAAAAAATATTTATTTATTCTCTCTAAGTCACAAATTTTAGAAGAAGAATATATTTTCTCTCGAACTTGATCAAGTGTACTCCTTATATAACTAAAGAATTTGTTGTTAGATATCTTTATTTAATGTGTATTGCCCAGAGTTCATACCTCTTTTGTTTGGCTTTCAGTTATCACATGTCTAAAGTTATTACGAAGCAGATAAATATGGGGAAATATTTTAAAATTGAGTACAAATTAAATAATAGTGTCCAAAAAATCAAATTGCATGCATAACACGTGCACTAGTTATAAAAACATAGGAAGAACATATAAATTTTATAATAGAAAATACATATATCATATATAATAGATCAACATATTTAAAACTAATTTAAACTAAACTTACTATTACTAAATGTATAAAAAATTTAAAAGGGTATATTCGTGAAAGTCTTACATAAAAATGAATTATAATAAATATATAAGTGATGCATGTACATAAAATACATGCATTAGTTACTTTAAATTTAATAGAAATACCTTTTAATAATAGAGAATCATATATCGTAGAATGACATATTTAATGTAACATCTCGCAACTAGAAAGAACTAGAAGGAAGTTTAAAAACTGGAAATAGTTACTTTTGGAAAGAATGAGGAAGTCTGGAAATTGTTAAGTAAGTTATTGTGAGTTTTTGGTCAACTTCAAACGGCCATAATTCCTGTCTCAGGATGATTTAGGTGTGTTTCCAGATATGGTTGGAAAGCTCTTGGAATGATCTTTCCAACGCCGCTAAGTTTGCGCGATTCCGAGTTTGTATGAGTGAGTTATCCCCTTTGGAAGTCGGGGTGTTCGAATAAGGAAATGCCTAATCCGGATTTTTTGAAGGGTAGTTTGGTCTTTTCCTTACTAAATTAATTAAATCTATTTTTAATAAAATAATTGGGGTCAAAACTGAGTTAGTTCAGTTTACACTTTTGAGAAATAGAGTTAGGGCTTTTGGAATAAAAACGCAAGAGAAAGGAGAAGAGGAAAAGCAAGATTCGCCAAGAACGATCGATTTTGGTTGCGGATTCGCCAAGGAATTGACTCTACAAGGTATGTGAGTCTCTCATAGCGTTGGGTTCATTCACCCACACGCCAAACATGTTTAGTTCAGCAAAATTCGTCCTAAAAGAGTTTGAAAGTTGATGTTCTTGACATGAATTCTTGAATTTGAATGTTGTTCTTGAATTGGGATGAATTGAGAAGTTTTTGAGTTCGTTACGTCGCATTATAGAGTCGTTTCGAGTTAGGTTCTTAGGTACATTTGCTGGGTATCTGTATCTAAAAGTAATTTTAGAAAAAGAACTGAGTTTGGGTAAATTGGGGTTGGAAAACGAAGAAGAAATTTCGTCAGACGAAATTAAGGGGTGGCCGCGCGTCGCACGCCTAGTTCCCAGATTTGAACATTTTAGCTTCGCGTCGCGGAGCTGACACGAGGTGTTCTGCCTCAAAAGACGTTTTCGAAACTAAAATTAAATTATGCCTCCGCGTCGCAGACCCACCTTCAAATATTGATTTTTCGATCTTTTCTCATGTTTAACTATCTAGAATCATTCCTAAACAACATGAGATCTTTCCAATCACAAATCAAAATCTTTGAATCCATAATTCAATTCAAAGATCAATTAAGAGTCAAGTCAAGAGCAGTTAAGGTTAAAGTCAAAAGAAGTCAAGAGTCAAGTTAAGACAAGTTCTTAAAGTTTTCCAAAGTCTTTCACAAATGTTTTAACTTTGTTTTAAGACTTAAGTTTTGAGTTCAGTAAAGAAGTAAAGTTGAAGTTCTTTTCTTCAAAGAAGTATATGGGGGCTATGTATTCCCAAAGAGATTTAAAAATGTTTTCACATTTTAATAAGAACGGAAACTGAGATTTCCAAAGAGCCTTCGGGCTAGTTTTCAGAAAAGAGTAATAGCTTTCTAAATGAAGCAAGAATGGAAACTGAGATTTCCAAGATAGCCTTTGAGCTAAGTTTTTGAGCACTAATCTCAAATCACAGAAAGAAGTATGTTTTTAAAACATAAAGAGCTAGTATATTTTGGGAGTAGTATTGAGCACCGATATGGGGGAGAGTTCAGATAATCTCACAGCCCCCATAAACCATGTAGCCACCATGGGTAGAAAAGGGTCATACTTTTTAGATGAACCCTTTTCACAATAGACTAGTGGATCCACTTAGTAGTTCAGGTTCTATACCTTTGGCCGGGTATAGGATGCGCTGGCAGCGTGAGGTAGATCGCTGTATCATCACTATAGCTCTTATGTGATAGTTGTCGGTTAGAGAAACTCCCACAGAAGTTATTGTTATCTCTCTAAGTATACAAACTTTAGAAGAGGAATATGTTCTCTTGAAATTGATCCAGGGCACTGCTTTAAATAACCAAAGAATTTATTATCATTTTTTTTTGTATTTAATACATTTTGACTTATGAATTTATAATTCTTTAATTATCACTGGATTGTAGTAATTATCAAGAGAAACATAATTCTTTATTAATTCTGGATAAGCTATACTTGTGTTACTTATAAGTGATATTATCTCAATTAATTATGACTTAAACTGAAAATAACATTAATTTGTCTCAACATTAATTATAGAATTGATTAATTATAAAATAGAAAAAAATATTTATAGCAGTAAACATATAATAATTATTTTAAATATTCTCTATCCATACGAAGTCATAATTTAGATTGAAGTAATATTTTTCATTTTACCAATATACAAAGTAATAGTCAACAAATATATCAGAGTTGGCTCATGGGAAAAGAAGAGAATTAATGTTTGATGGACTTAATTATAAATCACTATTTTTCTTCTTATTTAGAATAAATACTAAAGAGAAATTCACCTTTTATATTTTTATTATTTGTTAATATTGGTTTGTTTAGGAATATTAGCATTTAAAACAATAAAAGTTGTGTTTTTTTTTAATGTGAAAGCATTGAAAAGGAAGAAGAAAATAAAAGAAGGTAAAGTCCTTCAAAAACTAAAAACTTTCAATTAATATGAAAAGAGATAAGTATTGAAAACACTCCTAAACTTGGTGTGAATTATTACTTTAGTCCCCCAACTATTGACAGCCTTAAAAACACCATTAAGTGAATTTAAAAACGTTCATCTTATGTCACATGTGCATATATGTAAAAATTTCTACTGACGTGACGTACACACAAATTTATGTAATAGAAAAAAATATTTAAAGAACATGTAAATAATTAAATGTTAACAATTTAGCAATTTAAGAAGATAAAATAACTTCATTTTTTTAAAAAAAAAATATTTATTTTTCTTATCATCCCACCCCATCCTCTTCCCAGTACCCCTAGCCTCACTCCTCACTACTCACCCACCCCAAAAATCAAAAATTCTTTTAAACTTTTTTTTTTAGGGGAGAGGGGTGGGATAAGAAAAAATATATTTTATTTTAAAAGTAACTTTTTTGGAGGGGAAGGGTGGAGGGGAGTCGAGGTACTCGATGGTGTTGGATAAAAAGTATTTTTTTAAAAAACAATTTTTATAAAGTTTTGAGGGGTGAGGGGTGGGGGTGGGGGTAGGGTTGGGATACTTGGGTAGGGGATGGGGTGAGCTAAGAAAAATAATAATTTTTTATTTAAAGATTCTTCTTTACTAAATTTTAGCATTTAATTATTTGAATGTCCTTTTTTTTAACTATATATTTCTATGTGTGCGCTACATCATCAAAAAATTCCACATATGCATAGGTGGATGACATGTGGCATAAGAGGGGTGGTTTTAAATTACTTAATCAAGTAGAGAGCGTGTTTTTAAGGCTATCAATAGTTGGAAGATTGAAGTAATAATTCACGTCAAGTTTAGGGGTGTTTTCAATACTTATTTCATATGAAAATGAGTAAATTGTAAAATTGGTGTCAGAATTTATACAAATACTCATTTTGAAAACACCCATTTAAGCCATATTTAAAATCTTTTAAGTCTTTCTATTTATAAAATTTGTAAGCCATATATATCATTTTGCCTAAATTTTAGGCAATTTTGCCCAAAGTTCATTCACCATTTTTTTAGCTTTTAGATATTGCATGTCTAAAGTTCTTACGAAGTACATAAACATGAAAAAAAAATTGAGTACAAATTTGAATAATGATTTCCAAAAAATGAAAATTTTGTGGTATTGAAAGTTTAGTGAACCAACTAATTAGCAGTCGCACTAGGTAGGCCTACTAAGATAGTAGAAAATTACCTACTAAAAAGTTTGCAATTTCTATAATATTTTGTATCGAAACCATCTAGCTAAAATGAATCGATGAATCAATATATTCGAAGAAAAAATATTCGCTTGTGATATGGTTTGATTGGTTTTGCGTTGAAAAAAATCGATCACTTTTAAATTAATTTATAGTTTTCAATGTTTAGATATATTATTTTAAATTTGGGCTTGTAAATATTTTATTTTGTATTCAGATCGGAAAATACAATTACATTGTTATAGATTTCAGATTAGAAGTTAACAATCTACTTTGTAAATATTTTGTTTTGTATTCAGTTTGACCGTAGCCTTTAATCTTATAAATTTAGCATATTGGATGTTGATATTTCAATGAAAGTATTTTGCACTCATGTGAATTTTTTAGTCTTTCTAAAGATTCCAATTTATAATATTTTTAAGTTCTAGCATATCACATAGATAAGTAAAAGTATATTTGATATTTTTTTCAATCATTGTACAATTATTAGAAAATCAAAAGAACCGAAAAGACCAAATAAAACCAGAACTGAAAAAACGACTTTATGTTGACTTGATTTATAGATTTAATAAATCAGCATTTATCTCCGAGTAGCAGTGGAGATCAAGAATTGGGGTAGATAGTCGGACATGTTTCTTTTCCGTTCCAAAGTAGTAATATTATTCTTTTACTATCTTATTCTTGAATTTATATTGTTACATTTTGTTTCTTTAGCATCATTATCTTATTATCTTGTTATTTCTGCCTCTTTTTTTATTTTATGTGTTGAGGATTTATAGAAATCAACCTCTCTATTTTTTCATGATAAGAATAAAATTTGCGTACACTTTATCCTCTCGTGAGATTACCATGGATTTATTGTCGTTGAGATCTATGGTATAACGTGTTAAGATTTTGTAGGCTTTTAAAAATATTTGGAAATAAGCAATAAAGTACCATCTTTTCTCTATTTATAAGGATAAGGAAAAGTTGGAAAATTAACAATTAAAATTGACATGTGTGAAGTGTGATCACTTAAATGGATCTTCTATTTTTGCTAATTAGGAGCAATTAACTGAAATCTGAAATAACATAGATATTATCATAGAACTGTACATGCAAAGCTAGATACAGATTACTACTATTACATTACATTTATCAATAGATAAATATAACTAGATCGTGCTCATTCAGTAGAAGCATTTTTAATATTTACATAACAAGCTTGATACAAGTTGAAGACACACAAACATTAACAGAGAGAGAGAACTACGTATTGATCATTATATCAGATCAATAGAATTCGCGGTCAGGGAAGAACAGTGGAGCCACAAGTGACCAAACATACAGTCCAGCAGTAACCCATTCAGTGCATATGCGAACCCAAAGTGATGTCCAGCCGACATCAATTAGCTCTGAACTCTCAGAACTGCTAGTCCACCCAGAAAGAAGCATTGCAGAATACATGCTAGCCAGAGCAAATATCAGATGGAAGAATGTGTAGGAGTAGCTCACTGGCCGTGCTTCTGGTGATCCTTTCCCAGATTCCAGCTCCTCGGAAGCAAGAAGGGATTTCTTCTCACCTGTAACAGAATATTGGTATTTGTCAATATGCAGATGGAGAAAATCTACAGCAAGATATCAGCCGCATTATGGACGAGCCCTTTGATGACTATTGCTCATGTATGGACAGATACAAGAGCTTGCGTGGGGTGGGATATACCAATACACTTTTGCTTTATATTAGAGTTTTGATATTTGATAGAAACAACTGGTGTCTCTTATGATTCTGAAGGAGTATTATCTCTACAAATGGGTTAACAATTTAACAATCTCATTCACCTAGGCCCATACAAACTCTATGACAAATATTACATGCTAGAAGAAATTCACTGAGCTATGGAAGGAGAGCATCAAAAGGTTTTGGTACCTGATCTTGGAGAAGATGGTGGAGACATAAAAGTAGTTGCAGATCCAG
This sequence comes from Solanum acaule, assembly GCA_036250505.1. Classification (NCBI taxonomy): domain Eukaryota; kingdom Viridiplantae; phylum Streptophyta; class Magnoliopsida; order Solanales; family Solanaceae; genus Solanum; species Solanum acaule. The sequence continues at coordinate 8,393 of JAJOOR010012958.1, forward strand.
CACGCAGAGCAGAATATAGGACTGAGAGAACAGTTGTAAGCATTCCAAGAACAAGGGTACTTGTTGTTACTGCCTTTGATTTGTTATGGAGCCCATTGCAGACATAATCTCGAGGCTCACTAGAGAGACCACTATAGCAAACATAAGCACAGTAAACAGATATCACAGAAGCTGGCAATAGGCTTCCATTTACCTGGACATAGTTAAAGGGGAAAAGATGATTAGCATAAGAATACAAAAGGCAGAATTTAGCTACCAAAATGATTTCGCTGGATGTATTGTAAAGGAGGTAACCCTAAGGGAGATGTTTCATGTATTCATTGCATATAATATATGTGAATGTAGTTAGCAAGAGATAATTGGCTTCATAACGCATAATGTACATGAAGAATTTCAAAAAAAATCATATAGAGGTTGTCCTACAGAGCAGAAAAACCAGGATAAAAGAAAGCATCAGCAGAGAGAGCATTTACCTTTGGGTGCAAAGCAATAACAGCAAATGCAAAAGCAAGAATCATGGTCATAACAATGAAGAACACGTTCAGTCCACAGTCATGTCCAGAAGGATTGAACCACATAAATAAAATTCCTGAAAAAACAAATGTTGCTATGTAGCACGCCACAGATACCACAAGTAGAGCAACATACCTGCAAAAGATATGTCAATTTAGTAGATAAAACAAGGTCTGGGGATAAATAATTACAAAAGATAAGAAATTGAACCTACCACTTCTGTTCATCTTTTGCAACCCAAGAATCATTCCACGAGTGTGTAGCATCTAATAATATTATTACTTGGATTAACAAAAAGAACCCTGCCCCAAATTTCGAAAGAAAACCTGCCAAGGCAGAAAAATAGACCAAACAGATAAAGTTAAATAAATACATACTTGACACACTACACAAAAATAGAACAGGTTGAGCTGAGAAGCTAGAGGAAAGTGTAGTTATTGAAAGAAGTAAACTGGAGAAAAAGTGAGCTGTCAAAACATGCCAGTTATTTTCCCTAGTACATATTCTGTTCATCTTGTACTTACTACACAAAATTATGTTTTCTTGAGAAGTCATCTGATAATTTGGACAAGGATCCTTCTAAAGTTTGGTAGCCTGGGTGAGTTGATATCCCTAGTCTTCTGAATTTCAGTTGATTTTATGTAGGTGTATACCAAAGAAAAGAGAAAAAAATTAAAATGTTGAGTAGCAAATTAACTTCAGGAAGACCCGCAGGGCTTTGGTATAGTGGTAAGAGCACAATGCTTTTTCCGTAAGGGAAGTTGCTTGTTGTGCACGTGATGTGGGGGCTAGGCACATGTCATTTATTCGAACCCTGCGGAAAATAAAAGCCGGATATTTAAGTGAAGAAGGAAAGAGGGGTGAGCGTAGTATCCATCGAGTTTCGAACCATATGCCACTGGGGAATTTTTCTTATCAGAAAAAACTTCAGGTTAGGGGCATAGAACTGACCATAAATTGTTATGACACCGTTCGGGAGGAAAAACATGAGTGCAACAAGCAACACCCAGATCATCAATTTAGCAACCCATCCACTGTGATGCCAGGAGTCACGCCTATCATTTTGATCCTTGATACCAATCATTACAAGTGCAAGCACACCAAAAAACAAGAAATTCCCCAAACTGACACGAAGAACAGCTTGTGCTTGAAACCATTCCTTCGATAAATTGTCAGAAGTGTTTATCCCTACAACCAACCAACATATGAAACATTTAGTAAGCTACACAAGTATTATTTTCATCACTGTAGATAACAAGTAGCAAGAATAGTATGGGGAATCTCAACAGATATTTCACTTGAACTACCGGGTTATTAGAGATAACACAGGTTTAGAACCATAAAGATGTGAAAAACATTCTGAAACACTCGTATCATTCTGTCCCATTTTCCTGACAGAGACTGCTATTTTTGACACATTCCTTGTTAGCCATATATATGTACAAAAAGAAGGACAATTTACAGTCAACTCCTCTGTTCTTTATTTAGATCTATAGTTTCTAAAGATATCTCCCAACCAGCATTTTCAAACCTATAAAACACAATACAAGGTTATTTGATAATGCACTCTCATTAAACAAATACAAATAAATCAAAAGTACTTTTCTAACTAACTAATTTCTTTTCCAATTTTAGTTTATTCTTTTGGAGAATCAGTACTTAATCAAAACTCATAACTGTCACATCTAGGCCTGGGCATATTTCGGTTCAAACCAAAAAAACTGACCAAACTGAATTTTTTTTAATTTTGGTTTCGGTTGTACGGTTTGATCGGTCGGTTTCGGTTTTCAGTTTTAAAATTTCAGTTATTCGGTTCGGTTTTCAGTTTTTAACAAAATTAATTCGGTTTAACCGAAAAACCGAATTTTAATACATTAACACTATACTACACTTACAGGCTACAGCCCAACCTATCCAATGTCAATTGCCCGTTAACATTTGGCCCAATTTGGCATTTGGGAGTGACCCACTGTAGCTCCTACACTTGTGAATTACCCAATTCTCAATTCTGAATCCCTAAATTGAAACTCCCATGACTGAAAATTGATTTCCCTAAATACTACACTCTCACAACTCACATTTCGATGAGAAAACAATGACTCTCATCGACCCATCTCACGACACTCGTCCGATAGTCCATCGCCTCTGTTCATCCTCCGTTCTCGTCACTTGCCAAGTGTAGACATAGTGACTGTCTGACTGAGACTCCACCTCCATCCTCGCTCTGGTCTTTCTATGTGTTGGTTGTTGTGTTGTTGATGGCTTGATGCCTCTTGTTGCCTGTGTAGTGTGTACTGTCTTCGGTTGGTTGTTTGGCAGTTCAACAACAGAGAACAGGTCGGCACTTCATATGGGGCTTGGACGTTGGCAAATGGCAAGTTTGCTGAATGTTGAATTGCTGATAGAAGTTATAACACTAAGCAAAATTTTCCTAGCACATATATGTGTGAAAATTGATGATAGAAGTTGAATAGGAGGTAGTGTAATCTCATAAACCGAAATCGCAAAAACCGAACTGAACCAAATTTATTTCAGTTTGGTTTGGATTGACATTTTCATCAAACCGAAAACCGAAAAACCGAACTGAATTTTGTAAACCGAACTGAACTGACCGAACGCCCAGCCCAAGTCACATCATTAAGGGGAAATTTTACCATTACCTTTAAACAATTGTTGCAACTTAAATTTATCTTTTGCAACTTGAAGAAAACAGTAGCAGTGTCTATATAACCAAATTATGAAACTCAGAAGGCGAATTGTAATTTCAGAAAATTGAGGTTTTTTTTGTACTGCCAGGTAAATCCAATATCAAAGGATGCACTGTGATCTTCTTGTGACTATACTGAACTGGATGGAGCATCCGAGCCTAGTTTAATTTACCGAACAAGGAAACAGAAGTACTATACTTGGGCAAGATTCTTGCTTTGAAAGAACTCAAGTATATTAGTATATATTATTGAGTACCATATCAGGTTGAACTTGGATGCATGTCAAAAAGGTAATTCAGGAAAAAATTTGCAAGGAGAAATCAGCCAAAAGCAAAGCATTGAAATGACCAGTAACTGAAGCAACCATGAATACAACTTCGCCACTAAATAGTGCGGTATGCAACCAAAAAAAGTTTGTAGTATATTCATAACCAGGTAAGGCATGCTAACTAATCAGTAAATAGAGATATAATTTATGGTTTGCAAGGAATAAGTCTCCCAGAACTGAAAAGGTCTCTGGCAGGAAAGAAGCCTAGGAGATGAACAACAAAGAGAGGAAAAGACTTTGTAACCCATTTTCATTCTATCTAAAGTTTCTTGGTTTCTTCTACTCCTATCAATGCCAAGGAAACTTTGGCTGTTATTCTGCTTACTGAATGGAAGTACAATCTAATGCAGTTCAAAGACTATCCAAATATGTTCATCATCTCCTAAAGAAACTGCTTAATTGTATAAGTACTTCCAGAACCAGGATAAAGCTTCATCATAGCATGTTAACAATTTTTATCAATACGGTTCTGGCCTATATACAACTGAAGACGGAACTTAAAAAGTGAAAGGACATAGCCTAACCTAATTGCAATTGATCTCAAGTATTAGTTCTGTTGAGTTTCACATCGAGTTCATTAGGGATGAGGAAGGTCTTCTTATATAGTGTTGGGCAATCCTCACCTCACGAGCTGCTTTTGAGGTTGAGTTAGACCCAATATCCATTTCATTAAAAAGTTCCAATATGTGCTCTGTGTTAATTCTTTGTACAATTTTAACGAATTTCACGAATTCAATTTCAATAATCTATTCGATTTGAACTTTGATGTGATGTCTTCCTATCATACTAACTTCTTAATCAATTTCACTATCAGTAGTCAGATATATAAGTCGACATCTTAAACTCAACTTTTAGTCGGATACATCTTATCTTATGTACTACCAACTGAGTTCCAATAGTAACTAAAATTTTGAAGGCAGAAAACCCAAACTTGATCCGTTAACGGGTTATTCAAAATTCGAAACAAGCCATCAAAAGCTAAATTAAAAACACAGTATTGAAAAGAAAAGCCAATTAAACGCTATTTTGTGGAGAGGAACAGTTTAAAAAGAGGATATGATATTTACATGAGAAATTCTTGAGAAGAGGAGAAGCGACTTCTCTGAGAACCCAAGAGACGATCAAGGAAACACCAAACAGGCCACAATAAGCAAGTCTAGCTGAGCTCCTGGTGACACCTGAGGCTACCGATGTGCAGAGTCCGCATGTCAATGACGCACAGCACGATGCCAAGCACGACATCTCTCACTTCTTCTCCTTCCGCGTGTTGCACTGAACAGATCCACAAAGTACTCACACTTTGTTTCTTCAAATCCGAACTTCTTTCGTTGAAAAATTAAAGAAAAAAAAGGGAAATGTGAATGGGTCATGGGTGTCTTATAATTTCAACTGGACTTCATTTTATTGGAAAATTTTAGAAATTGGCCCAAGTCAATTAATTTTGTATGGTTTGGCCCAGTTTAGTATAGTCAATTACAAATAAGTCTGACTTGTTCAAGTGATTGAGCATCTTTCATTATTAATAATTAAAAAAAAATTGACGTGTTGTATTTACAAAAGTAAGTGGTCGTCTTTTAGTTCTCCAATTCAACTTAGAATTGATTTAAGAGTTTTCAAAAATCCAATCCTAGTTTAACTTGATTTGCTTCTTTCTTTTACGTGTCTCGCTTCATCTTTCTCCTTATTTTCAAGCTATGTGCATAATTTGTAGAAATTTTCTTTGTCTTGATCTCCAGTTCATCCTAGAATCGAATTAAAGTCTATTACAGTTCTCTAAGGTTTTTTCTAGTGCATATGTGAAATATCTTCTTCAAATTGTCTACAAAGTTCTTTAATAAGCTTCTATGCCATTGTTGCTAACTTCTTTTCTTTTTTCTAGAGATTTGTTAAGGACTTGATTCTTGAATATAATACTTTATTTTTTCTTGTACATAAATTATCACCGTTACAACATTTGTCAATTATCAAAACACCATAGGAGATCAAAACATCTTAACAAATACTTTTTTTTTTGGCTCAGACATCTCAACAATTACATCAAACTAGAAATATAAAAAAGGGAAATAAAATAAAAATTAAGAATCTAGAATACAAACAATTGCAAATCCAACAATTATTGAAGTTGTGGGGACCTGTTATATCAAACTTGACCCGTTAAGATTTTTTATTTTTTTTGGTTTCACACTTGGTGTCCGGTATTCATATTGGAGCCCGACTAATAAATCCGGATTCGCGACGAAAAGTCTCATATTGGGGTTAAAGCGCTCTCGAGACTCAAATCCGAGGTGTCTTGATTAAGGATGAATGAATACTTACCACTCCACCACAACCATTGTTGGTGGTTAAGAATTTTTTTTTTTTTAATACAGTAAGTCATGCTAAAGTTCCACCAGAATACAACATCTTTTATTATCACTCCTTTTTTTAAAAATTGTTGAAATCCCACCACAAAAACATGATTGGGTTTGTTCTACAAAACTGAAAATCACAATAATTGTGAACATCTTAAACTGAAAATCATAACTACAACGGCCGTAAATCTTAAAAATTAAAAATCGCAACAACTGCAGCAAAACAAATATTGAGACAAATTTGAATCTAATCGTGCAAAAATCATTGAGAGAAAAAGATACTGTCCGACGGTATCAAAATTAAAGTTCTTTTTTTAAAATATTTTTTGTAAAAAATCGATCTCGAAAGTGAAAGTTTTGAAGCAATAAATCTCATAAAAGAAGGAGAAGAAGAGCAGTAAGCCTGATTACTTCATTCTCTTGTTTACAGATATGGGTTCGTTTTGCATAAACTTGACACTCATATTGGCTTTGCTATCCACTAGTTTTCCGTACAATTCATGGGCAGAAGATGTAGATACTAATTTGGGATCTGAAACTGAGTTACTAACTCGGGAGCTTATGGAATCGGCGAGGCAACCCGAGTTCTTGGATTGGTTGAGAAGGACGAGAAGGAGAATCCATGAGTACCCGGAATTGTCTTTTCAAGAATACCAAACGAGTCAATTTATCCGAAATGAGCTGGATTCACTTGGGATCAAGTATTTGTGGCCAGTGGCTAAAACTGGTGTGGTGGGAACTATTGGGTCTGGTGCTCAACCTTGGTTTGGTTTGAGAGCTGACATGGATGCTCTCCCCATTCAGGTTTATTTCTTGCTTCTTCATAATTTATTCTTGCTTTTTGCCTCCATTAGCTAAAACTTAGGATTATTGTTAGGTTGGGGGTGATAACTATTATGTAAATCTTATTTGTAATGCTAAGAAAAGCTAACAACTTATAGTTGAAGTGTGTTTGTGTTTCGATAAACATTTGGTGATAGTTCAGCTAGGAAACTTACACCCTTGGTAGTTCAAGTATGAAACTCAAAAATTGAGATACTTTAGACGTGTTTTTCACTTGTCAGTCTTATAGTTATGTTGAAACTCAAAAACAATGAAATGATTACCATATTGTGCATTTCTGGCAGTCAAATCACTATCCAAGAACAACATACCAGTATAATCTCACATGTGGGCTCTGCGGAGGGTAGGATTATGCAGACCTTACTTCTACCTTTGTGGTGTACGTGAGGGAGATTTTCAGTTTTCTCTAGTTAGAATTTGGAATGTCTAGCTATTTACAAACTCTACTTAAAATTATAAGGTTAAACTGTTTGAAAATGTTATGTGCTACATGATTCGAAGAACCGATCGAGTCCACCCCTAAAAGTTAAACCTGGTCTTCCTTTAAAGAAGGTTACACCTATTCTTCGTGGTGGAGACCAAAAACTTCCAAGTATGTGTCTGATACTGTATACCTTCTATTGCTTGAATTACCATTAGTTTATCGTTTTGACTTCACTTACTATCTTATTGATATATTTTGTTGTCCTCACCTCCCTCATTTTGAAGCCAATTCCCCAGTCTAGAGCTGCTATGATGTTGACATTGTGGATCTTGTCTTGTTAAAATTGCAATTGAGGAAATTTTAGGACATCTGTATGATGACCTAGCTTCCATTGGAAAATTCCACCACAAATACACAATATATCAGTTATTTAATACTTATGTGCGAGGATAATAGGACATATCAGTGATATTAGGTTACAATCAAATCATAGATTTCTTTCACTAGCGGGTAACCAGAGATAGATTCAGATGAGAGGTTGATCGAAGAACTGCAAATTCGAGTGTTGAGAATATGTTTCTAAATTTAACTGTCATAGTTTGGTGAGCATAACTCGAAGTCACACTATTCTCTCCTATGACCCCCACCATCATTGGTGGGAGAATGGAAAAAGAATTGACCATAAAAGTCGCTCTTATTTTCATATTTGCTCAATCAGTGCTTCGTCAACTGTCTGTGCTAAAAACAAGAGTTCCTGTACAATGAGCAGACTAGCTGATTCAAAGTGTGACTTTGAAGGAATTGGTGGATTGGGAGTGCAAAAGCAAGATCGATGGAAAAATGCATGCTTGTGGCCACGATGCTCATGTTACCATGTTACTTGGAGCAGCTAGACTGATTCAGAACAGAAGGGACAAGTTAAAGGTAGGAGAAATATTATTATTTCTGATGAATAAACATGATATCTTAAATTCTCAATCAACTGATTCGGGTAAAACTTCACTCTGAACTGAAGGGCACAATTAAGCTTGTCTTCCAACCTGCAGAAGAAGGATATGCTGGTGCCTCGTATATGTTAGAAGAAGGAGCTTTAGATGGGTTTCAAGCAATGTTTGGCTTGCATGTCTGGCCATTTATGCCCGTTGGCACTATTGGTTCAAAACCTGGTCCTATTATGGCTGGCTCTAGCAGGTTTACTGTAATAATGCAAGGGAAAGGCGGTCATGCAGCAACACCACATAACACAAGGGACCCAATATTGGCTGTTTCTATGGCAGTTCTTGCACTCCAGCAACTTGTTTCTCGAGAAACTGATCCTTTAGAGCCTAGGGTAGTTGTCGTTTATCCAAACAGTTAAAATATAATTCTTTTTTGTTCAGAATCCTAAATTCAAGTAGAAGGATCTAAAGATTTCTGTTGATTTGTTATACATGCAGGTGCTCACTGTTGCATTTGTAGATGG
>JAJOOR010012959.1:0-22786 GCA_036250505.1 Solanum acaule
TAAAGTTGAGTTCATTTCTCAAAGTTATTAGGGAACTATGTATTCCCAAAGAAGTTTTAAAGAAATGTTTTTACATTTAAACAAGATTGGAAACTGAGATTTCCAAAAGAGCCTTCGGGCTAGTTTTGAGTAATTATCTCAATCAGCAGGAAGACATATGTTTTAAAAACAATAAGAGCGAGTACATTTTTGGGAGTAGTATCGAGCACCAAATTGGGGGAGCGTTCAAAGAACCCACAGCCCCCATAGAACCATGTTAGCCACCATGGGTAGAAAAAGGATCATACTTTTTAGATGAATCCTTTTCCAGATAGACTAGTAGATCCATTAGGCAGTTCAGGTCCTATACCTTTGGCCGGGAATAGGATGCTCTGGTAGCGTGAGGTCGATCCCTGTATCATCACTATAGCTCTATGTGATGGTTGTCGATTAGAGAAACTCCCACAACAGTTATTGTATTTTCATACACAGTAATTATGATATTGTATATGCATCAGTTCATTTGTATTTCTACATACATCTCAGGCTTATTGTATCTTTGTATACACACAGAGTTTATAGCATGTTTTAAACGGCTTTTCTTTATATTGCATTTGCTTTAAATTGCCTTATATTGCAAAGAAGTCAGTCAGGTTGAGTTGAGTTGAGTCAGGTAAGTTATTCAGTTTCTTCCAGATTTCTTTCTAGCCAGATTGCTTAGCTTTCCAGCTCGCATACTCATACATTCCATGTACTGATGCTAGTTGGCCTGCATTTTATTATGATGCAGACGCAGGTACCCAGGATCAGCATCCAGCACGCCGTTGATCCAGCTGAGCACTCTAGAGTCAGTGGTGATCCTCCTTGTGTTCTGGAGGGCTCGATTATGTTGTTCTCTTAATTTTGTTTCATTAGGATGTTGCGGGGTCTGTCCCAACATCCATCTCAGTGTTTTAGAGGCTTCATAGACATTCAGTCAGTTAGTTTTGAGTCTCTCATCTATGTATATATATTACTACTCTATTTTGAGACTCGAGTTGCCTTTTTGGCCAGTTTTTATCAGTTGGTTGTTTATAACCTTTCATTGCTTTGAGTTAAGCTGGTGAGTTAAGTTTCCGCTGAGTTAAGAAAGCCAGGCCAAGGGTTCGCTTGGGACCAGCAATGGTCTCCGAGTGTCGGTCCCGCCCAGGGTGTAGGCTCGGGGCGTGACACATAGGTAGGGTCGCGGTTGGCAGTCCAATTTTCCTTAAAGTTGTCAAGTTTCAGTACTTTGTGACGGTTCACCAGGACAACGATCCACGAGTCGTAAGTAGGTCTCATAGTTGAGATCGACGACCGAGACCCACTACTCGTCGATGGACCCACAATTTGTAGGTGGGTCCCGTCAGTCAAGGTCCAGAAATATTAGTCTTTGAACCCATCGACAGTCGACTAGGACGGTCCATAGGTGGAACCACGGACCATGGGTCACCACCGTCGATGGTGTCGACAATTGATTTAAGGGGCTTCTTGGTCTTTTTCTAAATTGTTTTAATTCAATATCATGTCGTTTTGCCCTCTATTAGAATCCCTATATAAAGTTTTTACCTCCAAAATTTACCCATTCAATTCATTCTCTCAAATTACCCAAAAAGAAGACAAGTTCATCTTCCCCAAAATATTTCTCTCTCTAGAAGAAAAAAAAGGAGTCAGCCTAGGATTTCAAGATCAAGTCTCCAATTCAACAATTCCTTAAAGGCTTTGAGTGCTAAGGTATGATAGTCTTCATCTATGTAGCCCTTTCCTCCATAGAGTTCCTAAATTTCCCATTTTTGTAGTTAGAAATTCCCAATTGAAGTTAGGGTTTTCTTCTATGTTTTGAGTTCTTTTAAATATTGATTTGTTTGAGTGTTTTATGGAGTATCAAGCATTAATTGAGATATTTCAATGTTTTTAAGATGAATCCCCATGAATCCATGCATAACCCATGTTTTCTAGATTTTTATGATTGAAAGTGAGTTTTGAACTATGAAAGGGGTATTATGGAAATATGAATGTTCTTATGGAATTAATGATATATGATGTATATTGCTTTGAGAGTAAAGCATATATGATGTTGTTGATGTTAATTGTTGTGAAAGGATTTCTCACACAATTACTCAATGCATGAATGTGAAAAGTTTTCTCACATAAAAGATTCTAAAGTTGAAAGGTTTTCTCACCTAAAATGAATCAAAGTTAAGGAGTTATTCTAATGATGAGGCAAGTGGTGATTACCCATGACCTCTAATGAAAAGGACAAGAGGCGATTACTCATGTTTCTATAGTATAAGGCAAGAGGTGATTAGCCATGTCCTTAAAAGATAAGATGAATATGATTGATGCCTATATGTGGGAATTAAATGGGAGCTCGACCGTCAACTATTGATGCTCCATAGTTAAAGCTGTTAGTTTCTCCAAGAGATTACACCTTTCGCTGGGAATGGAGGGAGAGATTACAATTTTTTCGAGATGGGTAAGAGCTCTAGAGTTTGGATTTCAAAGGTTTTGAGCACATAGAGGCAGAGGACAAGACATTCACACTCTTAATCGCCAGAATCAGCAGTTTCACGACAAAGGCAGCTAGATGGAGAAATGAGAAAGCTTTTGATTGTTTTTTCTTTTGGATCGGTCCTTTTTGTGTCTTTCTATTGTGGTCATTTTTTTTTTATAAAAAAAAGCGTAGTACTGAGTGTACAAATGACGATTACCCGTGTCACATAAACTATGTGCCAATATAGGTTGTATAGATAGACATTAGCTAGTAGATCCATATAAGCTAGAAGTTAAGGTTCTTACCTTGGCAAGTGAGAATACCCCTTTTCGGTGTGGGGTAGATACCGAATTCCATGTTTTAGCTCACATGGTCTCTATGTCGGTTAAGGCTAATTTCCCACAAACATGACTAATGATGAACTAAGGTTACTTTAAGAAGTATTTCCCAAGTGTTCAAAAGAGAAGTTTTATTTGCAATTGACCATGATAGTATGGTGTTCTCTAACTTTTCTTATGGTTTTAACTTAGTCTTTGCATGAGCATGAAAAGGTCCTTTTTAGCATGGTTTTACTACTCTATGCATTACTATCATACTTGGTACATTTTTATACTAACGCATACTCTTGCCTACATTGTTTTCTCAATTTAGGGTCTGGAGTTACATGTTCTCATTCTCGTTGCTAGGAGTGACCTTCAACTTTTACTTAGTAGTGGTGAGTCCTCATCTTTCGAGGACCAAACCTTTACTTCTTTAAATTTTAATTTTTAGACATTGTACCTGATGTTAGGGTTACGTCTCGATCACTCTTGATGTAATAGATGGCTTGAGATATTAGTAGACTCCCGCTTCATTTTTATAAACTCTTTATATGAAATGTTGTTTCTTTAAATATCTTATATTTCCTTAATCTATGTTATGTATGCTAAGTGGCTTGTGTGGGGTCTCTCGGGATCCTATACGACATGTTACTCCTAGGGTGTACCCTGGGGTCGTGACATGGCTGCAATCTATAAACACGCAGGAATATACCGAATGAGGAAAGAACTACATCCACCCCTTCAAACCTAAACCCTCCTACTGATTTTCATGTAAATCCCACATTATAACTTCTACTTCATTATTGTTGCTCACATATATTGCCTTTTTCTCCGAGATAATATCTCATATGGTCCCTCAACTATTAAGAAAATCAGTCAACTTTGATTTTTAACTCAAAAATCATTTAACTATGGACTTTTTTCATAGAAAGTTACTCAACTTTGCTTTTTAATTCCAAAGTCACTTAATTATCGGATTTTTTCCTCATAAAATCACTCAACTATGAATATTTTACTTACAAAGTCACTCAACCTTTTATTTTACCATTTCCCTCCCAAAATTATTCTCTTATCTGTTGTGTATTTTTAAAAAAATTATTTTTTAACTAATGAGGTGCATGATTTGATAGGTTTAATTTTGGGCTTTGAATATAACCAAAGACAGTTATAAAATACATCCAAATTAAACAATAATTTTCAAGTTGAATGGTTCGACTTAATGCCATTTCTTATTTTTTCTGGTAACAAATTAGTAACTACTTAATTATTACAATAATATCTTGTTAACATCATTTATTAGGTGCTAAAATTATATGTAAATCAAATAATTAGTATTTACTGGTCATTGGTATAATATAAGTTATAATATTCTAAATCATTACTGGTAAAATATTAGACATAATATTAAAAATAATTATGCTTCATTACAAAAATATTAGAACGTCATTATGGACGATAACGTTCTTGTCAAGACTAAAGATCTTCAGTATATTATTGATTAATAATATCCAAAAAAATTCTTACAGATGTAATTTTAATTTAATTATTTTGTTTAACTAAAAAAAATAAAGAACACATAAGATAATAATTTTGAGAGGATAAAGGTAAAATAAAAGGGGTAACTATTATGTTTTAACTGGTTGGACAAAATTGGCGGACTTTAAATGGTTTAAATGGATATTTATTTCTTAATATTTTGGTTTTAATAAAAAGTTTATGTCAAAATAAATTAAATAGGTTGAGTTACTTTTTAAGTCAAACATCCATAATTGAGTGACTTTTGAGTTAAAAATTAAAGTTGAGTGACGTTCTGAGAAAAAAAGTTCAAAGTTGAGTGACTTTTGAGTTAAAAATCAATGTTGATTGACTTTATGAGAAAATAGTCTATAGTTGAATGACCATCTGTGATATTGTCTCATTTTTCTCTTGCTTCAGCAACTAAACTACCTCTGTACCCCCTCGAATGAGCATACACTCACCTATTAAAACTATGAATCAACTACTTGCGGAGACAACACGCCCACATGAGGGCCTTCATTATACCAGAATCCTGCAAGAACCAATGTCTTATGTACTAATAGATTATTATCCTCTATTTACCTCTTCACTTTGCTACCCTTGTACTGCGAATTACCTATCTGAACCTCCCCAGGGTGTTTAACATTGACATTGTTGTGGCAATGCCATTTTATTCTGAACAGCTCACCTCCTATTCTATTTGTATTATGTTACAACTCGAGTTATAATGATATATATCCTTCAGTATATCTTGTGTCCCTTCATTAACATGATTTTAACAAAACACATTGGCCCACTCTATATACATTAAAATTTTCTACCAAGGAAAAAGAACTATCGTGTTCCATTTGATAGTCCTCGTGAAGATTGCGGAACTCCTATGGTTGTTATAATATGCATATTTGTATTCTGTGAAGGACTTGTGTCGCTTCATTATCATGATTTTAACAAAACACGCTGGGCCAATTATTGAATCAAGAATTATTTAATTCAAATTGCAACGATAACCGACTATATAGTATGTTGATGAAGCATCATTCGAGCTATCTTGAATTCTCAGAAGTTTGTAAAACTGTGGCGATGTTGTCATTCTACTTGTGGGCCTTTGAAAATCCACGTTTGGCTGCAAAACATTTCATTTTTATCGTATTTTAACGCTTGAGTAAACCAGATTCTGTTAAATTTCATTCCTCATAGAATTTTCCGCATATCCTTAGTAATTGTATTGTAAATCTATTTTAAGTAACAGTTTATTTCATAAAATTTCATTTTTTTATCCATCAAGAGTATGGTCAACATTAGCATCTACCTGATTAATACAACTGATTGTTCTGCGCGTTGCATCAATCTTAATCCACAATACTATTTTCCCTGTTGTTTTTTCTTGTGGACATTTAGCATCATAACATAATGGTTTGTCGTATTACTAAACTTGCAAATTCAAAACTAAAATATATGTTCTCGCCAAGTTTTCCGTAGTTACTGAACATGAAAATTCATAATTTAAGTATGTGGACAGTTTAGGCTCTAGTATGTTGCTATCTTCGATAATTCTTTCCCTTGATGATCACTGTTTAACAAACTAATTAGGCATTTCCTAGAAATAGGATCTAGCTCTTCCTTTGTCATTGCTCCATCAAATTCCCTCCAAATAATAGAAAACATAGATAAAACATCGACATGAGATTGGTGCACAGGATGCATATATTTTTTTCATAGACTATTATAGCCTATGTGTTCAGCAAATTAGCATCTCCATTTCTGTCATCGATTCTCACACCAAGTTTACCGTAGTTATTGAACTTTGAAATACAAATAAAAAATATATGTGGACATGTTAGCCTCCATTTGTTGTTCATATGTACCTCCCCTATTTGTTTGTACTTATTAACATAAGCGTCTTATCCATTCTTATCGCTAGCCACCTTATCCATTTTTTACTACTTACTTCGAACCCATGTGGTACATTCAACAGTTACGACATGGATGCATTAGTTCAACTTTGTCAGTCTAATTAAGAATCTAAACTCGGAAATCAACTTACATTTTTGGTGGGTTTCCCCTTCTTTACACAAGTTTGTTGCATACTTCATTTCATGTTCTTAGAAAGTTACCTTCTTCACCCAGTTGTATCGTAAACTCCTTCTACGGGGTCATCTAACCGCTTCTAAAGATCCCAAACGTAAAAACACTTGTGCTACCAATTATAAGTGGACGAACATCTACTATAATCGAAGTTGGCAGATTTCAAATCATGTTACTACCTTCTACCTTCATTTTACCGCAATCCTAATTCATTTAAGCATAAATACTTATATATATATATATATGTTATGTACGGATGTCTAATTTATATTTTACGAGTTACAATGGAAATATTTATAACTAAATGAAAAGCAAACTGAAGCCTACACAGTATTTGAGATTGAAAGCATTCTTCTAAAAGATGAATAAAAGTTTGAAAGATATAGAAGGGATCGGACTTCCAAATTCTACATTAATGCGGAATGTGGGAAATCGCCTAACCAATGAAGAGCTAGACTATGACAAAGACGAGCTCAAAATAATCCACCACAAATCGCTCACTCTGTTAAATAGTTGCCAACTATCGACATATGAAGCAATAATATCATCAGCGGGGTCAAAATACTGTACAACATATTGGTGATTTGTAAATCAATTTACTAAGTGAAGGAGTTGTCACCTAATTATTACAATGAATCAAGGTACCGAAAATTGATTCAAGAATTGTCAAAAGTCAATTCAATTTTAAGTTATAATAAGCATGAGATTCTTGGTAAGTGTCACGACTCGAGAGCAGCCCCTAGTCGTAACCGGCGTACTCGACCTCTTGGAGGTCTGATACAAGCCTCTTAGCATTCATTCATCGCATAGATACTAAACACCATAAGGAATTAAAAACTTTCCTTACAATCGAAAAACACCTTTTATTAAATAGAAAGCGGAAGACTTCTAGACTTTATACATGATGTCTCAAAACCATCTAATACTTGAATACAACATTGGGATTAAGCCCACACAAAACTATAGCAAAACTACAAGACATAAAGGAACATGTTGGGTATTGTCCTCGAATCTATGAGGACTCACCAAGTCTTCATCTTCAACCACCTTAGAAAACTATCTATCAACCAGGGAATATCAACATCTCCAAATCCCTACACTTTAGTCAAAAGGGAAAGAAGGGGTTAGCACAATTAAGTGCTAAGTACGGAAACCATGCAAAAACATTCTAAAAGGACATTTATTTGAAAATCATGCTTTTATGCCATTTTAGTAAAATCTCATGAATATTGATATATTAGGCATATTATAGAACATAACCAACATATGAGACATTAACCACATTATAGACATACTCAACATTTTCACCAAGTAACTCATTTAATCATCCAAGGACCCTTATCTAAAGTTACCCTAAGACACACTTGAGTGAGACATGAAGTGGCCGCCCATACAACCTCTTCACACAAACCTAAGTGTTCCTCAAGGCTATTATAAACAAGAACCATCATGCTTCAAGGTAACATACTAAGTAACTCACTTCATTAACATAAGACAATAAGTCAACATTCTTCTCTAAAGTCATTTAGGACACATTCATGCACTAGGGGACTTCACACTTTAATCATAAAGACTTAGGGAACTCACTTTAGCACCTTCAAAGCCTACTCGTGCCATGTGTAGATAGCATCCCATACTACTACCTACACGTTGTAGAACCTATCAAGTAACTAGACTTCACATCAAGAGTATCAAGTAACTGAGGCCGGACCTCTAACCGGATGCTCTACATAAATATCTGGACAATAGAGGTCGAAACTCTAACCGAATGCTCTATATAAGTATCTGTGCAATAGAGGTCGGAATTCTAACCGGATGCTCTATATAAGTATCTGGGCAATAGAGGCCAAAACTCTAATCGGATGCTCTATATAAGTATCTGGGCAATAGAGGCCAAAACTCTAACCGGATGCTCTATATAAGTATCTGGACAATAGAGGCTGAAACTCTAACCAGATGCTCTATATAAGTATCTGGGCAATAGAGGCCGGAACTCTAACCGGATGCTCTATATAAGTATCTGGGAAATAGAGGCCGGAACTCTAACCGGATGCTCTATAAAGGTGCCAATGTAGCTGCTGAAAGAGTCTCAATCGATCTATTCTCATAAATGTACGTGGATCGTCGTCCACACCTAGCCAATCAATGTAAGTCCTTAGAACCGAATCGAAAATCAAATTCAAATCGCGAAGCAGAACTAGTGTCGCTGACGTAACTCTTGAAGCTGTAACATCGGGGAAATAAGGATAACTATCATCGGAGCAAACGTATCGCCTAGCTAATGCCCAAACTATCAGGCTCAAGTCTGCTACACCAGTCTACAGGGATCTAAGCCGGCCGAGCGGCGTCGGGGTAAAACTAAGGCCTAACGGATCCGAATCATGTATTTCTAAGGCAAGCTCTAGTCAAACCTAAACTAAGGCCCAACATGCTTCAAATAAACAGTAATTAAGCATGCAAGCACTCCACATAGCGAGGAGGGTCCATTAATAACACAAAAACATGTTCACAGTTACCCGATAATTCCCGAAATAGGCCGAAAACATGATTTCTTAACACCTATGCAAGATTCAATAACTACCCAACCCAAATCCCAACTAATCAACATGCATTCACATTTTCGAGCTCAATCTAAGAGAGGGAAACCGTAGCCTACCAACGTATAAAATAAAATTTAATAACTTCTTTAAATCCCTAGTAGCTCAATAATGTTAATGTAAAACCGGATTATCATCACAAGTAAACTTAGCCTGTACAAATACGACTATACTCCCAAAATAGTAATTCTGGCCAGCCTAGTACCTCATGTCGCAACTTAGATTTGAAAAGGAAAACGGCAAAACTGGACTGTATATACTTCATGAAAGATGTAGGTACATCTCTTAAGGTTGCAAACAATCAAGAATCACCACCACAAATATATTTTGTACAAAAAGATATCATCGATACACTAACAGTTGTTCGTACAGGAATTCTAAATCCGAAATCTGGACAGAACTTGTCCTATGTTGCGTCCCATATTTCGAATCCATAACAGCTAAATTGGAGTTGTACATAAACATAAGAGTTGTAGGTATAAGAATTATATTTCCAAAACATATTCATTCATTATAAAAGAAGTTCTAGAGAATGAGATATGCATAAATTACCAAACACTACCCAGCTCAAAACAAATTTCATCACTTACATATGAAAGGAATGCCATAGCCTATCGATTCATATTCAACAAAGCTTTTCATCCATCAAGAAGAGGCACCTAAGTCTACCAAGTCAAGAGATGACATTCAACAATATAAGGCACTTCCCATTCCATCATCTTCATTCATAAGTGTTAAGAAAGCACATGCTTTCAATAACAATACCCTTGCATTTACAACATGATTACCTTTACTTCATTAGATTCTCATTCAAATCCTTCACATCACATTCACAACACAATATCATGATAATACTCAATTATTCATATAATGCCTTCAAGGCCATGATCATAATACATTCAATAAGTAAACACCTCCACCATAAGTGGATCACACATCAATCTATCACAATTCTAAATCAATTTTACATTAACAATGAAGTTAGGTCAACTTACCATTCTCCAAAGCCATAATTACCATTACTAAATTCTACCACAATTTACCTCATGATAGGAATAGATAACAATAGAAACCAATAATACAATTCAATCTAAACATAACTCGATAATCATCATGAAGCTTAATTCACAAAATGCCCATTCAAGGCTATGAACCCAATTACTCAATTCAACTAACAATTCTACACAATTAAGTATAGTTAATGGCATAAATCAACAGCCCATAACAATCTAAACATAATTCTATCATCATTGAATCAAAATCAATATACCCACTTTATGGCCAAATTTAGGAAACTTGGAAAGACATGGGTTCATGGAATTTTCTTTCTTAAAACCATCAATAAACATCAATAGTAACATAAATCATCACTAAAAATCATTTAATGCAAGAACCCATGCTTAGAATCGAAATTAGGATTTTTGTGTTTTTGCAAGAACTTTGAATCATTGGATTGAGCTCCTTGAAAGGAAGAATAATCAAGGATAAAGGATTCCCATACCTTTGCTAAGATTCCCCAAGAAATTTGATGAAGAAACCACCTACAATCCAACCCCTAGCTCCAAGTTCTTGACCTTCTTCAATGGAGGATTATAGAGAGAGATATTTGAGAGGAGGTGAGTTTCTTTTTAATTCTAATTGGAGAGACTTAAATGGAAGAATTTTGGTCTAAAAGGGTTTTATAATTGCTAGGAAAGACATAGAATAATAGGGACTCAACTTAGGAAAAGAATTAAGGACCCACAAAGTTAAACTTAAAAGTTTTCACTAAACCTGTCTAAGCTCGCCCTTTTTGACAGTGCTTCACTATTTTGGGCATAACTTTTTACTCCAAGATCGTAAAAGGGAAAAATCGGTGGCGTTGGAAAGAGGACTCAGAGACCTTTAATTGGATAGGTAATGGTCCACATAATTCGTTTTGAGCTAAAAAATATGACCATTTAAAGTTAACCCTCACTCCTAACTTAAAACTAAAAACTGTTTTTAGGGGACTGTTTTGAGGGTCTTGGTTCTAAATGATTTCATGACTTAGCTTAAGGCCTTGCTAGCTTATAAAGGTGATTAATCAATTAGCTAATCAACCCCTTAAGCCCTGAAACCACACTCCAAACTTCAACGACAAGACCCTTACAACTCACTAGTTCAAATGACTAGTTTCCAGACGTCACAGTCATTTCTTGACGTTTGACCTCAAATCTCTCTTTAAACTAAACTTCAAAAGCCATTTCTCATCATTTCATCAAGTTCTCAACTCCAAACTCACATGTGAGGCTCTAGTTTCACTAGTTCGTTCTTAGGGTCGTTACAGTAAGGGTTCAACTAATGCAAAGGGAAGATATTAAGCACTCTTTCAGATCCATTAAATAATGATTTATTGATCGGGCATAATTAATTAATTAGGCCAAGTGTCAAAATAATATATTACCATGAAAATTAGAGTTTGGATAAAAAATATTTTAAACCAAGTACAAAATTGTATGCCTAAAATAGCTTACATGGGCGAATCCAAGTTTGAATAAGTTATCCCTCGTTTATTAAATGCACTAGATGGGGGAGGCCCGTGGCAAGCACGGGCCCAATAGTCAAAATGCTATGCTTCTAAAAATATTAATATTAATGAATCAAGGGTGATGACTTTTGTAGAAGATGGATAATATCATATATTATATACTATTAGATATATTGAGAATATGTACAACAGACATCAGTATAATGCCCACTTCAACGATCTGCAAATACTAACTAATATAATACAACCAAAATAATATAGCAGATGTTTCAGTTTTGGTATATAAGATTAGCATGTCATTGTTATCATATGTAGAGGACGCCGGAGTTTGCTTCTTAGTAGCTAATCTTCTTCATTAAAAAAACCATAGCATAGGGAGACTGATTCATTTTATTCTCCCTATTAAGCAAAAGTCACAAAATGGAGTGGGGGAGTTCCTGTAATTAGACAGTTTGAAGTTTGTGAGAAACTGAAAATATGGCAACACATAGCAAAACAATTTAAATATTAGCCTCCAAAGTGGGACATTTTTAGTACAGAAACTGGGAAAAAGCAAATGGAAATTTCAGAAAGAGCAATACATGGGAAAATGAGGCTCACGCAATGGATGTCCAAAGGCTACAATCATATATAGCAATTAGGAGACCAGACAATTACATTTACATAAGACAAAAGATCCAATCACATACAATAAACATTACAGTCTAACATAAAGAAATACACAACTCACACTAACAAAGTTTGAACCTTTTTGTAAATATACAACATGCGTTGCTAAAATAAAGTGAAAGAGAAAGGAAAAATAAAGAAGGAAATCGTTTGTTTGGGAACAAGTTATCTCATGATAACTTATCCCAAACATGGCAACCAAACAAGACACAATTTTTAGCCCATCACTATTTTAAATTATTCTATGACTATCTATTTTTACCCCGCATACTAAACTAACAAGTAAAACAATATATCAAACACCAAACTTTAAAAAATCTAAATAGTAGTAAATAGATATACTCAATTTTATCGTTGAGCAAAACAAAGCAAGGAGAATATCCAAGTAATTAACAAGCATACCTTCACCTTGCATATTTAGTGAATAATAACTAAGTAAATAGAGATACACAAGTTTTTAGAGTCTTTTCTCAATAAAAAAGGTACTTTCTGTTTTTCTACGATCTCTCTCGACACGGAGAACCTCTCTTTTTAATACGCTATTTCAAGTGAGAATTCCAGTTTTTCTACTGAATAACCTTGATAAAGTAAATACTATGCACTGGAACTTATACATTATATGTTGGGATCCACTGTGAACTAAAGAATTGCTAAGTGTAGTCTTAATGCTATTGTTAAATGATCAGTAATTTAGTGTACAACTCATATTGCATAAGAAGCTTTAAAGAAATCATGAACTTTTGATCCATAGAAGCTCTTTGGATACTTTCGTGGTAAGTATAATCCTAACTCTGAAGTAATCAAGCTGGTCAATTGTTATAACTAAAATAATCTAATTCAGATAATCCAACTCAGAATCATCAAAATCCAACACAGTTAAAAAAAATTGAAATCCCAAATGAATTACAACTTTGAAGGAAGAAAATGATATTATTCCAATACCTCAACGATTCTACCTTTACTTTTTAAAACTCTGTTAGCTTTTTTTTGCAGAAGTTTTTGAAATACCTATAAATATTTCAAATTGTTAATCATTGTGACTTATAGTTTGGTGTGAAGTCAGATGTGGACTGACCTTTTAGACCTTTTTGGTTGGTGTAGGTGGTTCAAATTTCGGCGTCGCATTTGAAGAACCAGCTGTAGTAGTTGTTGCCATCACCTCCACCTCACTTATTTCCAAAGGCCTTATCTTTTTAGAATTCCTATCAGTAGTGCTCTCTGGAGTGGAGTATGTTCCTTTTCCATGTAGGAAAGAATGGACAAAGTTGCATGTGTGTTATTTGAGCTGCCCCAAGATGACTTCCTTAGCTCAATTTCAAACAGTTTGTTTGACAACATCTCATGGACATGATTAACAGACAATGATTGTCTCTGTAAATGTAAAGAGTCAGAACAAACACTTTAGAACTAAGCATATATGCTAAACTGTTTCTGCTCAAGATATATGCTGTTGTGACAATAGATGTGTACAAGTAGCCAAGGGGAATGAGAGATCACCTTAGCGCAAGTTATGTCAAATATGTCTTCCGCTATCATGGAGAGTAATTTTTCTCCCAATTCACCAGATATAGATGTTGTGGTTGTAGCAGTACCATCAATAAGATCAGTTTGAAAGACACACCTAAAATCATGGAAAGTTTAAAATTTGTGTATAATATATGCTATATTTTGTACAAAGTATAATTAACAAGTCAAAAGTATAGTACTGAGGCACTAATGCTGATTTCCGATTGCATTTTGGACATTGAAAATCCTTTCTATCCTTTGTGCACTTCTTCTGTTTGCATCCTGAGCATTCAAGCACACAAAACTGTTGGAATTTATCTGAGATGGCCATTTCTGCCTCAACATAAAAGAGTCCCATCTGTTGGAAAATATCATATACATAATATGTGTTGAATTAGTCATGAGTAAATATAATTTGTTTTTATTATTTAGCCAAAGCTAGACAGTTAGAAAATTAATAAGCATACTCTCAAATGATCAGCTTGAAGTATGACTTACAGAAGTTGCTGATTACATTTCTACAATAGAGATAACTTGTTGGCCGGCCGACAGGAGTCACTACCATGGGAGGGACAGATGAGCTTGTTGAGGTTTTGTTTGACGCACGACTTAACAACATTGTTTTGTTTTCTTTTTCCCTATTGTTACAACAGATAATATGTTTAGTAGGTTCTTTACATGCAAATTAAAGCTACAGAATAATGATGAAATGTGAGTACCAGTTGATGAGTTCTATTACCTATGGGTAATTAGGATCCACACGTATTTGTGGAATTGAACCTACTCTGCAGTGACAACCCTGTATAACACATATCTTGTATAATGTTTTGTTATCATCTAAACTTATGTTGGTAAAAAGTGTAGTGCATCTGTACCCTGATAAGTAGAGATTCCTATACTCCTTCCGAGGATTACAATCAAATTTGCCGCTGTTGCCATTTTAGCTTCAATTTCATTTCCTTCTATTTCTTCGAAATCGTCCCATAGAGTGAGGAGAAACTAATTTTTCCTGAGAATGTTAGGAGAGAAGACTAAGTAGCATGATAATGCTCAGATGATAACTGATGATCCGATCAAACAAACCAAAAAACTGTTTACTTATTCAAAATCTTTTCAGAAAAATGGGAAAAATAGAAGGTGAAGTGTTATACTTATTGATTGTCACAAATGGTAATTTCTTGACACTTATGATGAGTGCGACCTGCGTATTTTTAAGGACCACAACGAACAACGATTGCCAGTAAATCTGCTTATATAATACATAATGAAATGTTGTAAGTGTGTGTATGAGTAAACATGTATATTTTAGGCTGATAATACCTATTAGGATGGATATACCAATTTCAGCAGCAGAATCAACCATCATATGAGGAATGCGGTCAAAGGTTATGATATTCAGCTTGGTTGGTGGGGGAAGTGGTTTCTCAAGTTCGTTAGATGGTTTGATATGTTCATTTACTGTTTCTTTGTCAAGAACCCAGTAAAATTTATGTATTGGTTTGCCGTATGAAGTTGGCGAGACTTTGACTTTTGCAGTAGAAATGAGATAGGTATTCATGAGTTTAAGCTTATCTGCATACTGCTCAATTTCATTGGCATACATAACTGCCTTAATCTAGCATTCCTGAAAGTAAGAGTTATAGAAAGGTGAGATTAAGTGAGCTGAGATTAACTGTAACTACTTACCAACAGTAAAACCAAGGAAAAATGTTCATATGAGGTAAAAAGAAAAAGAAGAATATTCATAAGATAAAATATAATCAGCTGACCTCTTCATCTTCCAAAATGAAATTTTGGAATCTACATTTCTTGTCAAGACTTTCTCGCGGGCATCCGATTTCCACAATTTGAACTTTGCAAATCCAATCTCGTGTTGCTAATTGTATTCGGTCGATGTTCAATCTTAGTACCATGTTTGTACGAAATATATTTAAGAAAACAGTAGTATCTGCATGATAGCATGACTATTGAGTCAAAGTCCTTTTTTTTGTGGTTGCATGAATAAGGGCAATTAAATTAGGAACATGCAACAACATAATTTCCCTCCAGATACTAAAAGTCAGAAAATGTAATGAAAACAGAATATGAATGTTTGTAATCAAATTCGGAACATGGAAGAACATAATTATCCCTAACTTACTGAAAAAGTAGAAAATATAATAAATACCCCCAAATCTGTCTGCTAACTAATAAAATTGGAATTTTAAGTGAAAATAATAACTCTAATTTTGTCCCATTTTGATTTTCTCCTTTGGTGAGAAGGAAAATCTGCAACAAAAATTGAAAATGGGAAGAGGAAAAACATGAAAAGGGGAAAAAATACCTGAGAAAGGGAGCAAAAGTTTTTCTTCAATGGAAGCCTAATAAATTTGTGCTCTATGAGTAATATATATATATATATATATATATATATATATATATAAAATGTACAGTTGTCTTTCTTAAAAATTGATGGGGTTTTGGTAGGCAATGAAATTGTGCCAAAAAAGAGACAAAATTATTTCATTTGACAGTCAAAAGTCAAATTTGAAGAGGCTTTGGTCTAATTATTTAGTGATGTGTCTTGTGGAAATTTGATGGGTTTTGATAGCGAATGAAATTGTGCCAAAAAAGAGAAAAAATTATTACATTTGACTGCACAATTTGACCAGCCTTTGGTTGAAGTTTCTTTTTGAAGTCTATCTATTCTTATTCTTAAATAAACTATAAAATTTGAAATACCAGCTAATGAAATATCATGATCATTTTATATCACAATTTAAGTAAGTGGAAAAAGTTATTTTTGATAGAGAAACTGAAATAAGTTCCCTATGATTCATCAAGGAAGTGAAATTCAAGATTGAATCTTGATAACGAAGGCTGATGAGTGTATGAATAGCTAATATTGTCTTAAATTGAAATAAACTTAGAAAGAAACAGTAATCATGAACAAAGAGGGTTCACAAAATAGTTATTTTTCCTCTTCGCAATAGAGAGTACGAATTCCGAAGATTTCCAACAACCTCATAGAAGATATAGAAACCAATCAATGTGGAGTATATGAGTACAACTTGAAATAATTCTTAGCTTATCATTATCTTGAAAATGATTGAAACAAATAGGACATTCACATGAAGTTGTGGGTTTTTATGATTCAAACAAACATGACATTTCATGAAGCTGTGGATTCTTATGATTCAAACAAACAATATTGCACCTTTTCTTGTATTGAATATAAGGGGTGATTGAATTAGAAATTTTACGCCTAAGAATTTAACTTTGTTTCGTCAAATGGTTCTCGATTACAAGAAACTATAGTTAAGCAAAGATAGTTGAAAAGAGATCCGATATTGAAAGAGTGAAGGAGAAAGATCCTTAACGAACAGTAAAAACAACGAACAAAAACAACAGAGTAATGAAAATAAAAGACTTAGAAACTTACCAGAAGCAGATTTGAAGCAGTCAAAGAAAATAAGATGGGAAAGAGTTTAAAGCAGATTCGAAGTGAGAGTTCTGGTTGTTGTTATTTGACTTTTGAGCAGAGGTGGACACTGGGTAAAAACGACCATAGATGCACTTTGTACATCAAAGTTATATACATATTTATTTACATTTTCAAACATGCATAGGAAAATAACATACAATTTATGATAGCCAACCTAAGAATCCAAAGAAAACCTAAGAATCGAAAGAATAATGGAAAAAACTACCATTATAGGTTCTTTTGAAGAGTTGGACACATTACAAAAAAATTGGGGAAGAAGGGAAACCAAAACTTAGTCTAACTAAGGATTAGAGCAACATCGAAGAAACATACAAGCAAGTTAAATTGTACAACCTTTTCTTTTCATAAAACACATGTATTGTAATATTTTAAACCACGTGTACCTCTTTTTATCTACATAATACATGTGTACTATATTTACCCATCTAAACCCTATTACTGAAGTAGAACTGAACATTACTCTCTCTCGATGCCGGCGAAAGAGGATTAAAAATTTCTCCCTGTTGACATCCAACTTTTTTCTTCCCTTTTGATATTTGTTGTTTATTGTTCTCTTCTGATGATTATTGCCTGAATTATTGAAGGTATTTATTTATTATGGGGGAAATCTTAGTTCTATTCTTCTGGATATGATTTATTGTTGTGGTCCACAAAACACTATCAAGTAGATCATTTAAATACACTATGAGCAGACCATGCACTTGAGTGACAACAAAAAGGTATTGTCTTAGGGTTAAGGGAGAAGGATTGTGTGAGAATGTCTTATTGCTAATTCAAATACCAAAAAAAATGTGAAAACAGAGTTAAAACACTATGAATGAAGAGATTATTTACTTGATCTGTTGTTTGCCTTCTCTCGGTCTCATCACAGCCTAGTAACTTAAGACAGTCAGCTTGCAGCGTCTGCTTACATGATCCTTACAGGATGCCTCCTTCAAAAAATTAAAAATGGAAAAAAACATATTAAATGACAAATGATGATTCCTTTATATCAGCAGAATTATCCTACAATTTAGATGCATAAATTAACATACTTTCTTTATCTACCAAAAAGCACAGAGTTGAGAAGCTCTCAGCTCCCCTGCCTTTTAAACTATTCAAATACACTATCAAGCAGATCATGCACTTTAAACTATTATATCATATATCATAAAAAACATTCTTCTGCTCAATGAACAATTTGTCTAATAATAACGACTATTAAAATGTCATTGTTAGATTTTGTATTACTGAAAAGAATATAGCATATTATTATCCCTTGTTTCATAAGACCTGAACAAATTCAAAAGATGCGTGGTATATTGCAAGGACATAAGGAGCTTTCAAATTCTCAAAGTAGAGCAAATCTAGCAGGTAATCCTAACAGTGGAGCCTTAGATCACATTGATACACAATCATGCCTATTTGCATCATAAGAAATAGTATCAGCGGACAGCAGACCTAAGTTTACTGTGGATGACATAATAGCTTTAGCGGAAAGAACCAAAAAAAAAGTTGCGATCAAATGCAAAAAATAGCAGTAGCACCTTAGACGCATTTGTTGTGGACAATGGATGGACCAGACTCGTCGTACTCGCCCTTCAAAATCCATATCTGATTAAGTACAATACATGTTTAAGTTAGCAAGAGCACAGTTGAAAATGTAGTTTAAAATGCAAAAGAATATGCAAGAGAAGATTTTTTTTTAAAAAAGAAACCTTGCTTACTGGAAGGTGCTAAGTGAAGTGAGGATGGATAGTGACTATACTTTGTCTCTAATTAGTGCGGTTTATCATCTTGATAAGTGATTTCCTTTCCCCTGTAGTATGAATTCCAGTATCCATTTGCGTCAGATTTGACTTGCTACTTCTCTTTCACTTTCACAAACAAAATTATTGTGTTTAGTAATTGGGGCTGTGATGAGATCTCCAGAAATGTCATGCGCCACTCTGATATTAGTGATGTGTACCCTTCTTAGTGTTCACAACAAAGCTGCAGTCAAAGTTTTGAAAGTCGAAGCCTAGACAATTTGGGTAAGTAACGATGAGATATGTAAGCCTATGAAATAAGTTCAGTTAAATGTAGGAGAATCCCAAATTTGAAGTATGAAGGAAAGAGGAAAGAGTATATCTTACTTAAAATTTTTAAAAAAGGAACTTTCTGTCTTAATTTCACTTCTTTGAATAGGCTACTAACGTGCAACATGCTATTTGTGGGTTGTTAATTAATGAATTTTAAAAAGAGGAATGGACCATGACAAATAATTGGTCGAAGGAGATGCCCCTCATAACTCCCAACATATATAAATTGTTAACAAACCATCATTCTTAAGCACAGAGTAAAACTCTTGAATACATGGTAGAAAAATATTCATTCAATTATATAAACAATTGCATATCAGAAAAGGAAACTGATCGAAAAGAACTTAATACGAAACAACACACAGAAAAATAGACATCTTACAGAATCACACATCAGGATGTAAAACAACATCACATAACGAACTTGCAGCTTTTACACAAGACAACAAAATTTAAAGTGAAAACAACATATTACAGGATGGTGAATTCTTGTAGTACATATGTACACCACCATCGTAGTTAAGGTTTCATTAGCTGACTTAGACAAGGTAAAACATATAAGTTGACACCAAAATTGAAGCACCAATTACAACTATCAGTTTTGGCTTCTTATACACTACCTTAAATTTTCAATAGGATGATTTGGTTATATGCACTAAGTAATAACTGACATGTATAATACCTATTAACCATGAAAGCAAGTTCATTCTTTGTTAATTGATAATAATAATAGTAGTTTGTAAAGACTAATAAAGTACTCGAGAAATAAACTGCAATCATAAATATGTCCATCTCATGTTGATTAATCTAAACAATATATATTTATTCAAATAATCTAAATAAAAGAAACACTTTTAAAATAAACTTCACAATCTCAAAACTCCGCTAAATCTTTCCACACTCTCAAATGAGAGAGTAAAAATGAAATGAATCTGCTACAACTTTGTAACTACAAAGAGAAAATTGAATGAAAGTCCTACCTTGGTTAGAAAAATAAATAAAGCAATTGTAAGAAAGGTAAATAAATTAAGGTTAAACTCAGAGTTCGGGTTATTCCCATTAAAAAGGGGTCCAAATTTTTTATTATTGAAACAAAATTTTAGAGTAGTGCATGTCTATTTTACGCAAACAAAGTGCTACTACATGGACAAAGATACAAAAACAACAACATACCCAATGAAACATCTCGAAAAATTACGAATCGAAATAAAAGCAATAATAAAGTGAAGATTCATGTTAACCAACAATTCATATATTAGTTTAAACTACTGTAAGTCTCAGAAGATCTAAGTAATTATTTTGAGAAAAAAAATCTGCAATGCTAGCGTTCAAATTTTTACGAAGACAACATAAATTTGGGGAAATATAACTTTCAACAACAACAAGCAAAAACAATGGCAAAATACTCGCATGCAATAACTTTGATCAACCAATTTCTTAGCCCTGAGTCTCTTCACACCTATAAACAATCGATACAACATATTTTAAATCAATGAGAATAACATATTTAAACAAAATTATTACCACAGAAAATTGGTCATACCATTATGAACATCTCAATATAGAATACTCATAAATATTTATTTAGGAGAAGAAAACTGATCAGAAAAAGAAAAAATATAACCATAAAAATAAATGCCCACCAAGCAACAATGGAAAACAAGCCATTTGAAATTAGAGAACCATCAATTTTGCATAAATTTAGTAATAGAGTTAAAGTAGAAGGAGCATATTGAAGTGGGAAACAACTGTCTTCCCCCTGAAATAAAAGGTAGACATGTGTACCGAAAATAAAAATTGAAGGGTTCATATTGAATGTTGCCACTTTAAAAGTACTATCTTTATTGCTTGTTGTACAAATATGTATAGCTGTGTTCGTCCATCTAAGTCTCACTTCTAATAAGGAGTAATGAAAACAAAGTTACTGTAAAAGTTTGAAAGTTTGAAAAAAAAGAGAGACTATAATAAAATCATTTGAAGGCTTAAAAATCATAGATTCAAAACTTCATTTTTAGACGGTTTGAGACTAAAAACCTTTAAGTATAGACTCATTTGGACTATTATAAAGAGGAATAATTACCTAACTACACATCATTTATTATCATATTTTTTTATTTTCCCTACTAATTCAAAATATATCAAAAATCCCTTTTTTTGCTCCTATCATTCTTTTTTCCGGATACATTGATTTGAAATCTCCTATCCATGATTTTCTTTCCTTTTTTCACTCCACAAATCTCTCCACGGTTACTTTCATTAATCCATTTTTGAATTTCGAATCTTGTCTCTTTCGAATTAATGATTTCAAGTTATTCAAGAGGTAGATTTCTTTCAATCACTTTAGTATTCGATTTCTTTTATTTTTTTTAAAAAATTTGCATCTTAAAAAATTGTTGAATCATTTATCATGTATAAGTCTTTTCATCTACAAATTTCTGATACATATAAATTCATCTCCCACTTTTAATATTGGGTTTATCCAATTTGATTATGAGGATGTAAACTTTTATGAAAATCGATAAAAAAAACCCATTAATCATGAAGAGTTTGAGAGCAGAGAAGTCGAAGAAGGATGCATACTCGAGTTCTAAATATACTATTCAAAAATGCCCAAAAAGAAAGAAAAAAGTTGGATTTGCCATTGCACGACTATCACTACCAAACATATAGATTTTCAATATATCTTGTTTATTTTAATTCTTAAATTAGTCTTTTATAGTGTTATCATTGATCTGATACATCATTGCTGCAATAACCTTTGTTGCATGCAATGTATCATGTTCATATTTAAGGTATTGATACATAACTCTAATGTTGTTGCTTCGATTAATGTTTATCATGTTCAATATAAATATATTGATACATAAACTTTGTGTTATGTATCACACACCAAAAAAATATGTTATTTGGAACAATTACATATATAATTTTTTAAAATAAAATAAAATATAGTATTTCTTAAACATAATAAAATACATAAATAATAATGTATCATGAACTAATTTTTTAGGCATGATATGTAAATTTGAATTCATACTAAATGTATCTGATACATAACAATTACCAAATAATAATGTATCGATCTCAAACCTAAAATATTATGGGCAACACTTTCTTATTTAATGTATCTAGTAGAAACAACACTTATCAATTTAAATTAAAAGGATCTTCATGATGTATCTTCTCAAAATTTACGATAATTTTGAATCAAAATTGAAAGGATCTTCAATGAACTAGGAGAATAATTTTGAAACTCAAAATTTTCAACAATTTTGAATCAAAACTGAAAGGATCTTCAATGAACTAGGAGAAGAATTTTGAATCTCAAAATTTTCGACAATCTTGAATCAAAATTGAAAGGATCTTCAAAATTGAAGAATTGTTTGTCCAACAACAATTCCATCACTTTTGTATCCTTCATAACTCACATCGCTTATCCAACATTTCGACAAAAGGTTTTGAATCAAATCTGACAGGCTTCTTTGCTGAATAGGGGGGGGGGGGGGGAAGGGCGGCGAAGCAATTTAAAAATTTGAATTTATTAATT
>JAJOOR010012960.1:0-18064 GCA_036250505.1 Solanum acaule
GGAGATAATTATACATACAATTTTGGAAGAAAAAAATGCACATGTTAATGTGCTCAGAGTCAAATACAAGATCAGTGGCAGATTGAGTGTGTTAGCTATGAGTTTACGTTAATAATTTTAATTAATACTATTATTAACACTAATAAGTAATATATATCACTATAACAAAAATAACTTTTAGCGGTAATAAATATACATATTAGCAAAGAAGAATAAAACATTTACCGGCATTAGTTAATTGTCATTGAATCCAGTGTCGCTATAGATTTTAGGGACTCTTTGTTATTTTTAGCGGGATTTAGCTATTGCCGCTAATTAATTACCGCTAATATATATATATATATATATATATATATATATAACTTAGTTATTCTTGTATATTAAGTTCAAATTATTATTAAAATTATACTTCAAGATTGAGTAATTAAGTCATGCATGTTCAACTTACACAACACTAGGTAGCTCCAATCAACCTTCAACTTAGACTTGGGATGTGTTTGGGACCTAAAGAATGTTTTTTTTCTAAAAAAATAAGTGGTTTTTATTTTTTGGTAATTGATTGGTAAAAAAAATATATTATCCTAACAGAATTTGGGCGTAGTCTGAGAAAATAATACAACACATAATCCAAAAATAATATAATATGGAAAAATACTATAATTGGGAGTTGAGATTAGGATCGGGGTCTAAATTCAAATCAGATTCAAGAGTTGATTTAGGGTCAGGGTTGGAGTCGGAGTCGAGTAAGTTTCTGGTTGAGTTTGAGGGTCGACTCTCGAAATAGGTTAGGATTGAGTCTTTGGTCGGGGTTGGGATTGGATATTGATCCTAACTTGGAACCCAACTCCTCACTTAGACCCTGACCCTAAACTCAGGACCTGAGAATCAACATAGACTTGAACCGACTCTTGATTCTAACCACAATAATCCACGACTTGACTCCTGACTTTAACCTAAGTCTCGAGTCCCAATTTTGACTCAAAACTTGAGACCCAACCCTAACCAAGGACACGAATCCCAATCCAAATCAAGACTCGAGACCCAACCCTGACCCAGGACTCGACTCTTAACCCCAACCTGATCAAAATCGAACCTTGATTTGAGGTTGGCTCTTGGGTAAGGATCAAGAGTCGTGTATTCTGGATCAAGGTCGTATCTCAAGTCTGGGTCGTTAGTGAGACTCCAAGAGAATCTATGTATCATTTTTATAAGATAAAAGGTGGAATAAGTAATAACATGAATAACTAAACATTACGTAAGCTAATATACTCATAAAACAATACATAATTTTCCTCGCAACTAATTTTTATATTACTAATACTTGCATAACTTTAATTAACTGCCAAACTACCTCTTAGTATAGAATTTGTAGAGCTATTTTAACACCAACCCTAACACTTGAAAAACTAAAATAAAAAAGGGATGATCGGAGACTCTTCCAACTAAGGGCGAAGGCTTTACAGTGTATTGTGATGCATCCGGCGTTGATTTGAGTTGTATATTAATGTAGCGGAGCCGGATTATAGCTTATGCATTGAGGTAACTTAAGGTTCACAAGTGCTAATACCGCACTTATAATTTGAAGTTGACGGCAATAGTTTTTGTGTTTAAGATCTGAAGGCACTCCCTATATGGAGTTGGATGTGAGATCTACACAAAGAGCAGGAAGGGAGAGTGAAATGTAATTCTCCTAAGTCAGATCCACGTGTCCGTTTAAGGATTAGTAAAAACACAAGTGGTAATTAGTGGGACCCACGTGGATGCCAACGATGGAAACATTTTTCCGAATTTTAATCCCTTCGTGGTTTATAAATCCATGCCTTAATCATTGCTTCTCCCACTTACATTACCCCTTAAAAAATAATTTTAAATTCTCAAAAATTGAAAAACAATAATTGTCATCATTGAAAAAAATTGAACAATATTTTAGTTAAGAATGCAAGACAAGAAAAAAAAAATCCAATTATGAATACTGATTTCAATATTATTATTTCATTTTTAAAAAAAATAACTTATT
This sequence comes from Solanum acaule, assembly GCA_036250505.1. Lineage (NCBI taxonomy): Eukaryota > Viridiplantae > Streptophyta > Magnoliopsida > Solanales > Solanaceae > Solanum > Solanum acaule. Next base: position 2,018 of record JAJOOR010012960.1, read on the forward strand.
CTGATACTAATTACTGATATCGATTATACCAAACGACCCCATTAATATACTTTTGGCCTAAGTTTATAGTGAAACTTCTAAAACACTTCCATTTTCATTGTTTTTATTGTCCTAAGAAAATTAAAAGTTGAATTTGTATGATAAATGAAGGAATTGATAAAGGTTTTAATAGATAAGTTCAAATGCTTTCTTTGTCGGACCTAATAAAAAACAAAAATTGGAAAATAATAATTAAAAAGATATACATGATAAGAGTTCCACTAAAAGATCTAATTTTGATGTAATAAAAATGTTTCCTTTTTTCTTTTATATTTTTTTTTAAAAAAAAATTGGTGGGTTGAAAATATTGTGGAAAAAAAAGTCGACAAAATCCCGTTTGAACGGGGCAAACGTGGGGTTTTTGTATGGAATTTATGTAACATATATTTCCATTAAAACAATAAAATGTGACAAAAAGGAAGTCCACCATCGCCACCACACTACGGCGGCCGGCCACTCCCCACCACCACCACCATTTTTTGCCTATATTGACAACATCATTTCATTATATAATAAAAAGGAGACGCACATAAATACATAAACAATAATTATCAACTTGCACACCTTAATAAAAGGGTCAAATTAAAACCCCCCACTAGATCCTTTTATTCTTTTTGGCTTCAAGGAAATTCCCAAAATAATAATAATAATAATAATAATATGGAAAGAATCCTACGTGCCATTTTCTCGATATATAAACATTAAACACTATCATTTTATATTTTATGTATTAACAATGTATGGAAGATTAATGACCATGGTTCTATATAGTTTTTACATATTTATAATTTGTATTATTTTATTTGAAAGTGAAATAGTCATTTACTAGCTATAAGTATTTCGATCTAGCTTTCTAGTTCTCTTAGTTATCGTTACATTTTTTTGATTCGTAAAAATGTGAAAAAATAAAAGTATCGACTAGTCCGTGATATTGTTTGTCTGTTAATAAATATATATAATTTAAATCTTAAAAAGATAAAGTTGAAACCCCACATAAGAAGTTTTATCGTTTAGGACATCATTGTTATCCCCCCAAAGTTTTAAATAGCAAAAAATCCATTAAAAGGGATTATCTCTTGTACCTTAGTTATTTCTATTTATTTGTGCTTATGTATATATGGTCCGTGGGCATTGCTTTATTAATTTGCAATGTAAGGAAAGTTTGTGGAATTTGGGAAAAGGGAAAAGGAAAGGGGAAAAAGAGGGTTGTGGAATATCTTTTAATTTGACTAAAACATTTGTAAATTTTTTTAACAAGCCAAAAATAAATAAAAAAATATGACATGTTTTCTCCATGCAAAATTAGGAAATTGCATACTTATTAACTAGAATTAAAGACGTGTGAATTTGAAGTTTGAAAGTGTAGTTGGTTTTTGCTTGATCCAAGTGTTCATATTAATTAAACTTTGCACCTTCTAGAAAATTTCTATATATTTTCTTAAAATTTCCATTTTGTATTTTTTACTTACAAAAGAGAGTACTCAATTATTCTAATCTTGTCGATTGCAATCAAATTATAATATTCATAATTTGTAAATTGTAGCCCTAGTCTTGCCCTTTATTAATTTTTTTTTTTTGGTTGTTGAGGATGAGCTAGTGGAAAGTGAGAGCAAAGAAAATAAATAAGGGAAGACCTTTTACATGATTTAGAACCTGAAAAACATTTAGCAATAATGGAGCCAAAATATCAAAATATAAATAAATAAATTCACGAAGAAATAAAAAAAATCATCAATATATAATACATACATAAGAATAATTTGTTTTCTATTAAAAATATAATTTTCTTAAAAGAGACATCTCTGAACACATATCGCTCCGCCATTGTGATAGCTTGGGGTGTTCAAGGTTTGGATAAAAATAAATTCAAATCGAAAAATTAAATCAAATCGATTAACTAGACCGCTTTTATTTGGATATGGTTTGGTTTGGTTTTACATTTTTAAAAATCAATAATATTTGGTTTGATTTTGTTCAAAAGAAAAACTGAAGATTTAACCGAACCGATCTGATCCGATAAAATTATATTAACATATTTTATAATTATAATACATAATATATTAATTTTTATGAACATTTCTTATTTTTAAAAATAAAATGGTTGAGGAAGAAGCGGAAAGTAGCAATAAAGAACCGGTGCTAAATCTCTTTTAGGGAAAATAATGTAATTAATACTAGGAGTAATTAAAGGTAAACATGACGCAAATTAATTAAGAGTAATAATATCTTTTTTATCCGGCAGATATATAAATACAATCATTGATACATATATATAATTATGTAACATATATACAAATACAATCCGTCTCTCTAGATCTACTCTCTGTGTCGTCTCTTACTCGCCTCTCTCCTCCTTCTAAACATGTAACTATAAATCATAATTAGCAAAATATAACTATTTCTCGTTATGTTTCAAGTCTTTGCTAATTTTGGAAATTCATCTTCTTTCATATTTTTGGTCTTTTATACATAAAGAGGATGAAAAATAAAAAAGGTGAAAATTCTAATGTGGCTAGCGGGTAGGGTCCCTAAAACGCCGATTGAATGGGCCAACTTAACAGCAAAATTAGCCGGCGGTGAAGTGGGGCTAAGAGGCTTTGATGGTTCGCGTGTTCACCTTTTAGGGCGTGCAGCCGGCTACTCTGGTAATTTACGCATAGTCAATTAATTATGAAACGTAATATAGAATTTTCTTAGTAAGTAGTGTTGATTTAATTTGTAGTCACATTTCTTGTTGCAAGTGAATATAACCTTAACATAATGGGTGAACCCGACGTCGGGACCTGATCCGTCAAATTTCAAAGTTTATATGAGTTAGTTCGAATAATTGAATTGACCTATATTGACAACTCTAATCGTATATATAGTCTTAAGTTATTTCTTATATATAAGGTTATTTAAAATCGAATCAAAATTGATAATTCGAACGGTGAAAAAAGTAATTAATTTATTGGTTATTTGTTATTGGATTAATGGATTTTATATTTTTTATTATCGGGTTATTGGTTCTTAATGATATGAGGTTTTTTTTTAATGGATTAATCAATAATCCAATAGTAAATTAATAAACTATATTTATACCATTTGGTATATAAAATTCTTGACTTGATTTGGTTTCATACTTATATTTTTTGTTGTCACAAACTCTCGATTATTCAACAATGTGTCGGTGTTTGCTTTTGAGAAAGATGTCAACTAATGTGCATGATTCATTTGATATGTCACTTTGTTTCTCACACATGTATCAACGTATATACGCTGATTCATTGTATATATACTGATACATTATATATATATACTGATAGTATATACATAACACATATAAGAATTGTGCATAGGATTTAGCGTTACGTGTATCAATTATATTTTCTATAAAATGTAAAAGGTATCTATGTATTTTGTTATTATTTAGAAGTATCACTATAAAATACATACTGCAATTATTTGAAAGTATCTAATAATGTAATTACATTAGATAATTTGTCAAAAAATAAATAATGGGCTTTACAGCTAAGTGTTAAGGCCCACTTTGATTATACTACTTCATGTTCTTCTAGTTTGAAGTAATATATTTTTGTTTATTACATACTTTTTTCGTTTCAATTTGTTTAGAAAAAAAATAACTCTTTTCGTTTCAACATATTTTTAATTTCATTCACATGACATGTTTAAAACTATAAAATTTAAGAATATTTTGATATATTCTATGTATATTTAGTTAAGACCATAAGATTATGTGGCAAGTCAAAACCATATAAATAAATTGAAGTGGACGGAGTACTTATCAACTATCAACTAGTAGTACAAAAATATTGCTAGAAGTTTTCAAATTGACGTATTTAAGAAATATTTTCTTCCACAACTTTATGCTATAAGAATGAAAAAAGTATAAATCAGTATTTGGTGTCCTTGGAACGTTTCTCAGTTTTTCACACTAAAATTGTGACCCTTTAAGTATAACGTATGTAGAATGAAGGTATAAACATGTGACACCAAAAAGTTATTATTGAATTGGAAAATAGTGTATGATAAATTTCCTCTTTAAGTTTATTTGAATGACAATTAATTAAACATCAAAGAAAGATAGTTGAAATGACAATTTTTTACAACGTGATGAATAAATAAATTCCTTGAGCAATCCTCTTCCCTTGAACGATATTTTGAGGTTAAATTAGGCTCTAAATTTATTTAATATAATATCAAATTTGAATAATAATCTCCGAATAAATTGTTCACGCCCTGTAGGCAAGGGCGGAGCCAGCCTTTTGATAGGGGTTCATTCGAACCCCCTTCGACGGAAAAAATTACTATTTATACATTGTTAAAATTATTTTTTATGTATATATAGTAGATGTCAAACCTCCATCAGTTAGTTCGTGTGTTTAGTTCTTCAGATTTTGAACCCCTTATTTAAAATTCTAGCTTCGCCACTGCCCGTAGGAATCGAGCATAGTTAGGTGTGCAGGCCTGATCTTTCTTATATGATCTTGAACAAAAAAAATTTAACCTTGAGTTAGCATTTGAAGTTGAGTCAAATCCAAAATTCATTTAACAACTAAATATTAGACCTAATTTTTTGTTTATTCTTCAAAGCAATCAACTTGTGATTTTAATAAATCATTTTCTCGTCTACATTTAAAGTTTTTTCTTCTTGTTCACTATAATATCCATGCTTATTTTTCAAGTTTTAGTCAAAGTGTTAAGTTTGAACATGGATTTAAGTACCGTTATTATTATTTTATTTATTAATATATAGAGAATAAAAAAATAATGCAGATCTTGTAGGTGACGTTTATATATTGAAGTAAATTAAAACAAATAAAAATTCTTTAATTTGGAATCTTCTTTGTATTAAAAAAAAAAAATACCATATCACATGCACATGGGAAAATGACAGTCAAACATAGATGATAATTGCTTCTACGATAAACTTTATTTTTACCAAACACCCACAAAACAAGCAATAGAGACGTAAGACTAATTATTACTATCATTTATGTAAATAATAATACTTAAATAAATTATCCTCTGATATTTTATTATTATTATTTAAAATGAAAAGAAATTTCATTGAGAAACTTTAATAGGTTTTGAATTTTGATGGTGGAAATATAATGTTTGTTACGTTGTTAGGTCACTTAAAAAATAATTATAACTAATTGTCTAATCCTCTTTAATAAGTCAGATTAGTAACATAAAAAAAGAGGTTATATAATCTATTATAAGATATAAATAATTACCATATTTGTATACAAGTTAAATTTTTATATTTTGTTTACCACCTAGTATTTACGATTAATATGGGCATGATTAATTCCTATTTGCCCTACTTAAGGTCTATTAAAGAAAATCACTTTCTATTGAGAATTTTGTAGAACTCAAATCTGAAATTTTTAACTAAAAGTAAATAAATCTTATTTGTTTTATCATAAACTTCTATTACATATATAAGTTGATTTATTTTGAATGAAAAATAAAATTGTTTTAACTCTCATTTTACCATAGACTTTGAAATTGAAATTTCTGAAAATTAAAATTATGTTTTAACTATATTTTGTTTTTAAAAAAAAAACTATTATAGTTTTATAAGTAAAAGTAAAAAAAATTTCCATAAAAAACTCTTTTTGACCAACTTTTGGACATGCACAATCTATTCAAATAGATGTTTAAAGATATATTTTAAATTCATACTCAGAATCTACTGTGTTCAGAATCTACTGTGTCAAACGCTGGCTTATTTTTAAGTCATGAGAAATTTAGAGTTGTTTGGATTGACTTTTTATCTTTGACTTATATTTACCATTTCAACTTAAAACTAAGAGTCTGATTGGATTAATATAAAAGTTGGTTAAATCTACTTTTAAGTTATTTTTAATTTTTAAAAAGTGTTTGATAAAATTAAAAATAACTTTAAAAAGGTTAAAAATCAAAAGCAACTCTCCCTTACTTCTATTTTTTTTTACTTAAAAGCTATTTTTTAAAAAACAATTCAAATAGACTTTACATATTTATAAACTATTTTGAATTAAAAATACTTAAAATAAGTCTATCCAAACGAATCGAGTCAATGTCACCATAAACGTTCATGTCTCTTTTCCTCTCTACCAAAAACAAAGGGCCTTAATAAGAGTAAGAATCATGAGTGGATTACAGTGATGAAAAAGATATAAAAGGAAAAAAATAAAAAAAATTCTAAAACTCAAAAAACAAAAAAAGGAAGAAAAATAAAAAAAGAGACATGCAATTAATATATATACATACTACCTCTGCCAACCAGTAAGCTTAGCTTAGATTAGCTGCTACTACTATTACTACCCTTCTTTCTTTCTTTTTCTTCCCTTTCTGCAACTAAAAGCTCTGTTTTTTTTGCTTCTTTTAAGGCCTTCTTCGCCGCCTTTGTCAAACTTATCATATAAATTTCACACACGAGCATTTAAGTGAATTGATTGTGATCTTTGCAATTTACTATTCTGAGCTTGCATTTATTCACTTCCAAGAAGAAGAAAAAAAGTTGCTTCTTCTTCTCTGCTTTTACACTCTGCTTTTTTTTTTTTTTTTTACTATAAAATGAATTGGGGCGGTTGCTGTTAAGTTAGCAAAAGGAATATTAAGTTCAATTAGAAAGGAAGTGTAGTATTCTTCTTCTTCGTCTTTTTACAGAGATCTGGTTTTCAAGAAAAAGATATCTTAGTATTACAAGGTAAGATATGGAATTATTTTTTTTTGGATCTGTGTAATTGGGAAAGAAGGGGGAATTGTGCAGTGCTCTGTTTTTAAATTTTTTTTTGTCTCATTTTGTGTCTTTTTGTTTTGATGAGATCTGGCAGAAATTGATAATGTTGGCTCAGAAGCAAGCAGAGGAAGCAATTGTCCCAAATTTCAGTGATACTGATGGAAATTGCAGCAAAGAAGAAGTTGAAAAATTAGAAGACGATCAATCGCTTTTTAATGTCAAGAGTTTTCTCTGGCATGGAGGCTCTGCTTGGGATGCTTGGTTCAGTTGTGCTTCTAATCAAGTATATATATATTTCTTTACTATTGTTTAACTATTTTACGATTTTGATATATTGAAGAAAAATCTTACTGTTAAATTTTAAACAGGTAGCGCAAGTGTTGTTGACATTACCATACTCTTTTTCTCAACTTGGTATGGTATCAGGCATAGTACTACAAGTGTTCTATGGTCTTATGGGTAGTTGGACTGCATACCTCATCAGTGTTCTCTATATTGAATATAGAAGCAGAAAAGAAAAGGAAGGTGCTAGCTTCAAGAATCATGTCATTCAGGTTTGAATAAGAAAAAAATACAATAGACTCAATATGATCTGATCCTTTCTTGAATCCTGCCCATAGCGAGAGCTTACTGTTTTCATTTTATTGGTAGTGGTTTGAAGTGCTTGATGGACTATTGGGACCATACTGGAAAGCAGCAGGCCTTGCCTTCAACTGTACTTTCCTTCTGTTTGGATCTGTCATACAACTAATTGCTTGTGCAAGGTATGATCCCAAAAAATTACTACTCTAGGAGTAATTATTAAAGTGGGATTTAGTTCAAAAAAATTGATCTTTTTTCTCTCTTTTTGGATGGTTTCTTGACTTGGAACAGTAACATATATTACATCAATGATCATTTGGACAAGAGGACATGGACTTACATATTTGGAGCTTGTTGTGCAACAACTGTTTTCATTCCATCTTTCCACAACTATAGGATTTGGTCATTTTTAGGCCTTGGAATGACTACTTACACAGCATGGTACTTAACTGTGGCGGCTTTGGTTCATGGTCAGGTAAATAAAAAGATAACTATATGTAACTGTTTTTATATTTAAAAAAAATGATAATTGTATAACTAAATCCTAATTTTTGAATTTTTAGATTTGGGGCTTTTTTTGGTGAAAAGTTAATTTTTATTGTATTATTGTATAGGTTGAAAATGTTCAACACACTGCTCCATCAAAGCTAGTGTTGTATTTTACTGGTGCAACCAATATTCTTTACACTTTTGGTGGACATGCTGTTACTGTGTAAGTTTTTTTTTTTTTTTTGTAATTTATTTATATTTAGAATAATAATATGTAATCATTTTTATCCAAATATATTTTACTTCTTTTTTATTTGCTAGTATTTGTTTCTACACGGTTTCTCTTTGCAGCTTTTGCCTCCCACCTCGATTTTTGTAAAAACCGACAAAATAATGAAAAAAATAACTTTTCTTTTAATTTTGTTAAGCTAGGAAAACAACATTTTGCTTCACATGAAAAAACAAACAACAATAGTGAAAATGGACCTCCATTTCAATATTACAAAATTTTCTCACGTTTGTTTCCACTTCTTTTTAAAAATAAATAAAACTACTTTAAATTATTTTTCCTTAAATCGCTCCTTTATTGATAATAGTCTTTTTATCTCTCAAGATATGATAAGGTCGTATATATACTTTACACTTTCTAAACTCCAATCGTGAAAATTACTTTGAGTATATTGTTGTTTAGTTTCGTTTTCACTTTTTTTTTAAAAAAATATTAATTTCTCACTTTTGTTTCTACTTAAATATACTTTGATTTTTTTTTTCAAATTATTGACTATGATCTTATCCTCGTATCTTGACATGTTCTTGGTACATGGGAGCTAGCTAAGCCAAAGAATTGTTTAGTCAATTAAATGAGTCCCATTAAGAATTCTTCATTTCATTTAAAGAATCCAATGCCCCATATTGTCAAAAGTACTACTTTACTAGTATATCTCTTGAGTAATAATTATAGCATATGATTAGATTCCATGTTCTTATTTTATTTTAACTTTTAACTATGCATATGTATATAAAAATTCGTACACATTTACTTAATTTTCAGGGAAATAATGCATGCAATGTGGAAACCACAAAAGTTCAAGTACATTTACTTAATAGCGACATTGTATGTGTTCACTCTAACACTACCATCAGCTTCAGCAGTTTACTGGGCATTTGGAGATCAACTTTTAAACCATAGTAACGCGTTCTCACTTCTACCAAAAAACGCGTGGCGTGATGCTGCTGTGATCTTGATGTTGATTCATCAGTTCATCACGTTTGGATTCGCGTGTACTCCGTTGTACTTTGTTTGGGAGAAAGTTATAGGGATGCATGATACAAGAAGTATATGTTTGAGGGCATTAGCTAGATTGCCTGTTGTTATACCAATATGGTTCTTAGCTATTATTTTCCCATTTTTTGGTCCTATTAACTCTGCAGTTGGGGCCCTTTTGGTTAGTTTCACTGTCTACATCATACCAGCTCTTGCCCATATGCTTACTTATCGAAAATCATCCGCTCGTCAGGTACGCATTCATTCATTTCTCCCATCTATCTGTATTACGACGATTCATCATAAAATTATTATCTTCTTATAAGTTAAATGAAGTAAAAATTGTCTTAAAAGAAGTACTTTTATGTGACTTAAGGCTATTGTTTTGTGCAATGACATTTTGTAAACCATAGTGGATTTTAGTCTTTAGATTGACCTAAAAATTCAAGGGGTTATTGTTTTAGGGCTATGTTGACTCCTTTTACCTTATGGTCCAATTATAACATTTATAATGTTATCGAACGAAAATAATTTTTATACCATCAGAGTGTGTAACTTGGTGGGGGAGAGAGAAGGGAGGACACAAAGGTACAACAAAGGCATTAATGGCATGGATTTGGAAATATATGAGATAGGTGGAAAGTCTATTTCATTTAGTTATAAGCTACAGTCTCCCTGTTAGTATTATGTCTGAAATGAGCTGGCTAACTAGTTAACTGACAACCATATGCCCCCCTTGACTTTGACATATATTTACTATACATACCTAGAGTATTAATTTTACATATTCTTTCAATAATGGTCCCTCCTTAAAACTATGCTATATTTGTTGTGTTCATAAAAACTTTGTAATATTATTTGTTTCATCTAATGCAGAATGCAGCAGAGAAACCACCATTTTTCATGCCAAGTTGGACTGCTATGTTTGTTATTAACACCTTCATTGTGGTTTGGGTTTTCGTCGTTGGATTTGGGTTCGGAGGTTGGGCTAGCATGACCAATTTTGTCCGACAAGTTGATACATTTGGTCTTTTCGCGAAATGTTATCAATGCAAACCTTCACTTCCACCAGCAAGTCTACCACCACATCCGGCGCCTATCCACCACTAAGAAGTTGACCTAGATCCACCTCGGGATGTTGAAAAATTTCAACAGTCAAAAATGCCCTTAGACTATATCTTGTGTATTATATACATGGGGTTGTTGCAATACTTCCCTTACATGTGGTGTGTGTCAAAATTTTCATTTTCTTAAGTTTAATTTTTTTTTTCTCACAGCAATATTAGATATAATAGTGTGTTAAATTGTGATGAATCCTTTGCTATCAAAAGCATAGGATAATTAAATGAAGATGTGTTAGTTTATTAAAGTCCTTTCTTCCCCACTTTTGGTGGAGTAGTAAATGATTGTTGTTATAAAATAGGATTTTATATAGTTGTTGGTATTGTTGAAACTTTTTGCCCTTACAGTGTCATTATTACTAGTCATGTTTCCATGAGGTATGATCCAATACAAATAATTTAATGGCCCAAAACAACACTTCAATGATCAAGAGATCAAAGGTTAATTTCAATTAAAACTAACCCCTCTTTTTAAGTTTTGACAATAATTATAGTAAGGATTTAAGTAGCACTATAAATTGATAGTGTATTTATATTTTAACAAAGTTATAACAGATCAATTATAAAAATATGCTTATAATTATGTTATAAATGATCTAATAATATAAATATTATTCATATCTTAAGTGAATAACAATAATAATTGGTTTAGGATGTGATCTTTTTGACTTGATATTCTTCTTTATTAGAGGAGTGGGTCTTGGACCCAAAGTTTTTTTCCTCTCACATGGAATGCACGTTTGCTTGTTAAAACCTTGTCATGTGCCACTCTTTCCTCCTACATATTCTCTCACATGCCTTATCAAAATCTTGAACATGCAATGAACCTCTCACTTTAAAGTCTCTTCTTAATATTTTCTATTATTTTATTCTTACTTTTAGTTTGTTTACGTATTACTTGTCTACTATTGATTTGATATAGAAATTAAGAATCAGTAAACAATAGGGGTAATTTTATCAAATCATACTTATTAAATATAAGTCAACTAAATATTGAAAAATGAATCGTGTTTAATAGTAAGAATAAAATAGACATAACATAATAAATTATATATTGATTTCATAAACTTTTCCAAAATAGTATAGACAAGAAAAGATAGACGGATGAGTGATTAGATTTGACTCTATATGACGTTGAACTTTTAATTAATTAATATATTGCGTAATATCCGGATTAAGGTGTTGTTATGCTGTTTCTTTTAGAATAATTAAATCTAACTTTTCTTTGTTTGTGATGCTTAATAGATTATATGTTAATTTATAGGTCAATTTTTAAAAAAGTTTAGAGCATATAGGTAAGTGAGAAAACAGAAAAAAAAAGTGGTTTATAAGTTGGGTAGCCGAATTTGGTATTCCACTTTTGGAAATGGATGAATAAAGTGCATATGTCATTTCAAAAGAGAAAATAGTTTGAATCCTTATTAGAATGGACAAAATTAAATTCAATTCGTTCAATTCGTTTATATTTAGGTGGATTATGAATCTGTTCATTTATTAGTTCAAATCATTATATATTGATACATAATAATTTAAATTGGTTCAAGAAACAATTTATTAAAATATTTTTTGTTTATATTTTTTATTTGATATATTAAATAGTCATAATGAAGAAAATAATAATTTTATTAGGTATTAAAAATTTATAAAAGAACAAATAAAATAATTAAAACTTAGTAAGAATTGAACTGGTTGAATTATGATCCAAATTTTAGTCCATTTCAGCTTAAGTAATTTTTTAGCAGGTTAATAACCTACTCATTTACTGATTCAACTCTGATATGAAATGAAGTTGTAATCATGATTATACTAAACACACACACTAAATGATACATCTATGATTCTTTTTTTTCCTTTTTCTGATTTTGATAAATAATAGCACATTTTTCCTTCTTTTGTTTTTAATTAATTTTTGCATACTTATTTTGCAACATAAAAAAGGATTATTTTTTTCTTTGATATTTATATTGAGACAAGTGAAAGTAGAAATATTGTTTTCCATTGCAGGTTTGGATCCCTATATGATATTCTTACATTTTCTTTAATTCCCTTATTAGAATTATTGACCTGTCACTATATGTTAATGTACTTGTAGTTGCAATAGTGTGGTCACATTCACTATATGTTCAGCTCACATCTCTCTATAAAAAAAAATTCTATATATAGAGTTGACAATTTTTTTTGTTAAAAAGGTAATTATATTTTTTGCTCATCTACACTTACTTATTATACTTGTTATGATGAATTTAGTCATAATACTTCAAATTTAATGTGTTGCATTAATTTTAAAACACCTAAGTATCTCGAGTTTTTGTCATATTCATATTATTATTGACTTTTATGCTATATAACTGGTGATGAATATATTCAATTCACTATCGAAATTGGATTAAATATTTTTTCAATTTTCGAGAAATATTTTAATGACAATCAATCAAACTTCTCTTCTGTGAAAGTCTAATCATAATATGGGGATGTCAGTTCCTTGAATTTCATGACTTCCCTTTCCCTTCAATAAATCACTCTTTTAATTCCCAAAATATATATGATCTTCATTCTCGAAAAATAGTTTTTATCTTTGATGGCTTGAAGCGGTAACGACCTTATAATTTCACAAAAAATGTCTGAAAATGCTGATGTGTACGTAACTTTACTCTTACCTTGTAAAGATAGATAAATTATCATCTGTCTATGATAAATTCCCGACTCAAAGAATGCTTAGAGCATTATTGACTTGGTAATGTTCATAATGTGAATTCTTGTGAAACAAAAATAAAACAAGTAAATCTTGGGTCATGGGATTAGAGATCATATCAATATAATATAATGTAAAAAAAAAAAAATGTTGGGTCAAAATGGCAAATTGAAGAATACGCATGAGCATGTGGAAACACATTGGTAAGATCTAAATCTTGTCTCCACAAGTGTGGACTTTTGATTCATTCAAAACTTAGCAAAAGTAGTTGTGTTTGTGAATATTATCATGCTAATCATGACTTAAGATTTGTTTATTAACGGCTTTAAGTACAAGATAATCTTCCTCGGTTCACATCAACTATTTAATTTATATAATAAGTATATAACATTATACTATTAATTTACCCAATATATTTATAATTGTGAACAAATCTAAGAAGTAAAACTTAAATTGTGTTCCTAGCTAGTGGACTTTGGTTTATTAAATTTGTTTCCTTGTGTTATGCTCTATATTGAGTAAGTCAAACGTAGGTTTCGTTTGAGTAAAAGATTATAAATCTTTTTAGTTTTATAGACGTATAGTCTAAGTTTCATACATTTTTATAAGTTTAATCATTTCAATATAAACTTCAAAAAGCATTAGCCTGAATTTTCTTTAAAAGTTCATATGTACAATATATATTTGAAGTTTGAACTCCTAATATGTTAAAAGGTTTTTTTATTTAAAGTTTGGTCTAACAACTCTATACTTCGGAACAGTCTCAAATTTCAGACATTTTTGTTGGAAGTTTGCTTGACAATAACTTTAGACACACTAATAGAAAGGGCAGGTCTAGTGCAATCGTTAGGGGTTCACCAAATTAGTATTTTGTTTTCTTAGATCATGTATTTGTATTAAAAAAATAATAAATTTATACTAATATTTAGCTCGGAATCCATTCCATTGGTCCAGTTAATTTTACATTAATTTGAGATTATTGTAAGAACATAAAACCAAAAATCCTAAATTTGCTTTTAACTAGTAGAGGAGGAGGTTAATTGTACATTAATTTGAGATTATTGTAGGAACATAAAATCCAAAAATCCTGAATTTGCCTTTAACTAGTAGAGGAAGAGGAGGAGCTACACTTTTTCAGAAGTTTATCACTATTAATTACAAGTTAAATAATTTTTAATTAAAAAACATCATATAACTTAATTAGTAAAATGAAAATTGGACACCCCATTAATTTTTTTTCAATTTGTAGCATAATAGCTCTTGCCAAAGTGACAACGTTAAGATGTCGTCATTAAAACATGTATCACGTAAATTGAAACAGTAAAAATTCATTTCATCAAAGTAGAGTGACCAATTGGTGTCAAACTTGACATCCATCAAATAGGCCCATAGAAAAAAGGTCATGGGCTCTACTGAAAGTTTAAGAATTGAAGGGGGTTCTTATGGGTTTAGTAAGGCCCAAAAAGATAAAGTATTAGATTTGGGCTAGCAAAAGTAACTATATTGGGCTTCTATATGGGGTCATGTGGGCTGGTTCCCTTTATTGAAGGCCTTTATGAAAAATATGGCCCAATACTCTTCGGTCATCTAGTTTATCGATTTTAACCCAATTCTCTATTATATACTCGGACTTGGCCTAATTGGTACATAACTTGTAATTTTTTGCAAATTTTCCAACCTTGTTTAAGTGGAGAAAATTTGTTTGAGCTATTTAGAAAAAGATTTGAGTTGATGTCCATTAAAATTTATCATTGAAGAGTTTTGAAGCTCAAATTTTAAATTTGAGCTTTCACAAAATATGAATTATTTTTAGTGAATAATATATTAGAAGAACCAATCATTAGGTAACGATGAAAAGACTTATTTTATGTAACAATCGATTTGGTGTGATCATGTTGTCACCTTAATATTTTTTTCTCATATTATCTTATTATTCAATAATTCTATTTTATTCTTCACCTTACTTTTTTATAGTAGCTATACCATGTACCCTATTTTTCTTTTTGTAGGTTTATCATTCAAATTATGAATATATGACATTGTGTAACGATGGAGAATACTAAACAATAACCATCTAACTCCTTACCTATCATGATCTCTTATGCACGTCTTCATCATGATGATTTAAACAAGTATTAGGATGAGGACATGTAAACGCATATATAAAAAAACATTATAAAGGACAAATATAATCAACTAATTAATTAACAAACATTGATTAAGTCAATGAATCTTATCATTAACTACTTCCCAAATTGATTAAAATTCCTCAAAAAAAAAAAAAAAAACAACTTGATCTACAAATTTGCCCCAACTGCCGGCTTTGAATCATTTTATAACTTTGAAATATTCTTAACTTTTTTTTGGTTCCTCCCTTTTCCCTTATTATTCTACTTCCACTAAAAAAACCACACTTCAATTTTTTTTTCTATAGATATATTCAAGTCAAATTTATATGTTTTAGCCACCAAAATTCCTATCTTGTAATACAAAGACATTATGTCATCTGAAATTATTGAAATTACTGAAGAAGAAGATGTAGATTCTTTATGGAAAATGGAAAAAGAAGCTCAAAGATATAATATTAAAAGAATCATTGAGTACCAAAAATCTCTAATATTTTCTTCTTCAACTTCTTCAACTAGTACTTCTTTATCATCAATTTCTACTTCCTCTACTCCAAGTTCAAGTAATTCATCTAATTCATTCTCCAAGAAAAGTAATTTATTAAATTTGATGAAAGAAGGAAGCACATCATTAAGGAGATTATTTGACATGGAACATACTAGTTTATCATCACATTTTCAAGATTATAGTGGATCACCTATTATTAAACCACATCTTTTGTGGGGTAGTGATTCTGATCATGATCATGATCCTTGGAGTTCCATACAAAATCATCAACAACAACAAAAAGATGCAAAAGGGAGTTTCACAAAACAAGATTTTGTTGACATCAAGAAAAAGCAAAGATTTGGTAAGCATAAATTGAAAAGAAAAAAGTCATTTAGAAAGTTGCCTAGGTTTAGATTTAATTTATGGAGATGGGGTGGATTTAGATTAAGAAGATTGAGGTTTCTTTTTTGTGGTCGTGTTAAATGTTGACAATTTTATTTTTGTATAGATA